>JALPVH010000428.1:5074-38265 GCA_023242295.1 Diaporthe ilicicola | reverse complement strand
TAAATATTAATAAATAATAAATTTTTATAACTTTTATTAACTTTTAATAACTTTAATACTTATATAAAGTAAAGAAATTAATTAAAATTAATATTAATAAATATTAATTAATTTTAATTATTTATTTTTAATTAATTTAGTTAATTTAAAGTAATTAATAGGGCTATAATATTAATTTAAAATAAATAATTTTTAATAGGAAAATCGGGTTTTCTATTAAAATAAAGTATTTTAGCTATATAGAATTAACTTTAACTTATATTAGTTAAATTAACTATTTATACTATTTATTATAAACTATTTAAAAATATATTTTTATTTATTTAAAATTTAATAAATTAAACTTTTTTATATTTCTTTTATAAGTTTTTATATTATATTTAGTTTTATTATAATTACTATATTATTATTTTAATAATCCGCTATAAATTACCTTTTTATTATTATTAGCTATTTTATTAGCTAGCCGCTTCCTTTTTTATTTTTTTTTAATTATTACTTAAGATTTCTTAATAATAAGTGCCTCTTTAAACTATATCTAATTTCTTTTAACCTTTTAGCGCTTAGTAAGCTTAATATTAGCTTTTTTAAAGATATAAACCTAATTATTTAAAAGAATAATTTAATATACTATTATTTATACACCCTTTATAAACTTTTTAATTATTTAGATAATTAATATAAGGAAGCTTTTTTAATAGATAAATATTTTACTTTTAATAAAATTTAATTATTAAATAATTTAATAGGCGTTAAATAGTATTTATAATTTCTATTTAAATAGTAATATAAAAAGGGATTATATTAAAGTTTATAAGCGGATATTTAATTTAAAAATAATAGAATTTAAGTTTTATAAAGAAATTCTAGCCCTTTTAAACCTAGCTTTTATATTTCCTTTTATAAAAACCTTATTATAAGCTATTTTAAATATAATAAAAAACTCTAACTTAATAATATAATTAATTAATACCTAAATAAAAAGATTAATTTTATTATTATATATATATTTTAATAATAAAAATAATATAATATTTAATAGCTAAAGTAAATAAAATAAATATAATAATATATTAATAAAGATAATATTATTCTCCTTATAATATTATTTAAATTTAGCTAATATATAGCTTTTATATTTATTTAAAATAAATATTTAATATTTACCTTTAATCTATTTAATTATATACTTATTAAAGTGCTAAATTTATTTTAAATTAATCTTATTATTTATTTATCTATTTAAGGTAAGCTTAATTACTTAGCTTAATAGAAAGCTTAACTTTATTATTTAATTAATAAGGTAGTAAATACTTTAAATAATTATAAATAATAGGATATATTAACCCTTTATATTAATATATTTAATAGCTATCGCTTATTTCCGGTTTTTAAGCTATATTAATTTAGCTTTTTTATATTAATTAAAATATATAATAATTAAGGTTAAGATTATTTAGCTTATTATAAAGCTAGTTTTATTAAAGTTATAAAGGTTATTATTTAAAACCTTATATTTAGCTATTATATTATAGAATAGCCGGAATTAATTTTTAATAACCTCCGGATCTTTATAAAGGGCTTTTTAATAATTATATAACCGATTAAACCTAGTTTTTAAGCTTAATTATATCTTTATAAAGCATTATATTTAATTCTTATTAACCGGCTTATTATTATATAATATTAATAAAAGGTTAGCTATATTTTTTATATTAAAAAGTTATATTAAAAATCCTTAAATATTTTGCTTAATAATATATTAAATAAGTATTTTCTTTTCGATTTAATTAAGTTTATATATATCGATATATAATTCTTTATATAAGTATTATTAGTTTATCTTATAATATAGTATAGTTTTAGGGATATAAAAGATTTTAATAGCGTAAATAATAAATAAAGGCTTTATATTTTTTTTTTTTAACTTTTAAATTACTTAAATAGCGAGAATAATTTTATTTTCTTTTAATAAAAGATATATATTATAGTTATTAATTTCTAGTATATTAAGTATTTAAATAAGTAAAGTAATATAAGATTAATATAAAAAATAAAAATATAATTTATATTAAAAAAAAGCCTGCTTATTTAAATTTTAAATGTTTAAATTAGTATTATACCCTTATTATTACTTTAAATTAATTAAATTAATTAAAAATAAATAATTAAAATTAGTTAGCATCTATTAATATTAATTTTAATTAATTTCTTTATCTTATATAGGTATTAGGGTTATTAAAAGTTAGCGGAAGTTATAAAAATTCGCTATTTATTAATATCCGCTATTTATTAGTTAACTATATTATATATATTAAACTTTTTAATTTAATGTAAAAACTTAGAATAATTATATTATAACCCTTATAATTAAGCTAATAAAATTATAAATAAAGAATAAAAACTTTTTAAAGGTATATATATTAATTTTTAAAATTAAAATACTTTTAATAATTTATTTTAACCTTTATAATAAAGCTTTTAATTATTTTAAGTTTTTAAAAAATTATAATTATTGCTTAAACTTTAACGCTAAAGTGGACACCCTTAAGAATAATAGATTTAATTTACCTCGGAAAAGAGGGGCTCGAAGTAGTCTAGTCCTTTAACATTTATACTATAAAAACGCCCGGCGCTAAATTAAGAGGGTCTAAATAGGTGTGGCACAATATGATTGGTCGTTAAGCATTCTCGCTCGCGCGCCTAGTGCTACACTGGACCAACATATACCTGGCGGTCTTGTGTTATTAGGGCTGACCAGCTCCAGCTACTATAATAAGCTGGAGCCTTTACTACTCATAACTAATGTCAACTAGTATCCTGCTCATTGACTGAACAGCTGTTTGTTCAGTGAACCCGCAGACCTCTTGCAAAAAATGATGACCGATCAATGTCGTCGCGAATCTTTCAGATTCGTCATTCTCAGCCTCGACGCTTAGCTATCTAGCCACCTAAGTACTTGGAGTGGGTTATCACCACCCCTGAGACTCAAAGATTTTGTGATCGGAATATGACGGCTCCTTGGTTGAAGCACTTGTTCTGAGATCAGGACAGCAACCTGCCAAATTGGCGTTGTGTTAGGAGTGGTATACATTAAGAGGACGAAGATAAATCTCGAGTCTGGGACGGGGCGGAGTGCATGGGAAGACGACAGGTCCGGAGCTAAAACGCATTGGCACATGGGTTGAACACAGAAGACGTTAATGATCGCGTATAAAAGATCCAAACTTCCAGATCAATTAGGTCCTAACATCTGGAATGCTTTGAACTCCTTCGACTCGAGCAAAGCCGAGGCGGAGGGCCTTTGGCTCGGATCGACCGCCAGCATGAGGCGAAGAAGGTCTCTCAACTGGTCCGGCATCTCGAGGTTTTGAGTCTCTTCTGCAAGAGGCGCAATCCATTGCGGACCTTCTTCATCTTCACTCAGAAGTATTGCAGATTCGACTGCAGATTTGAGGGTCGGTCGCTCAAATTGTTCAGGAGCAGGGATATGCCATCCCGGGAAGAGCCGTCTGAGTTTTGCCATGCACCAAGCGTCGTTGATGAGTGGATCGGGGCTATCCCATGCCCCCAAGACGCCAGGCTTGATCCAGCAAAGCAGCAGTGCGGCAACTGCCCATACCTGTGATAGCTTAGTGCATGGCTGGCCCAAGAAGACTTCGGGGGCACGCATAGCGTAAGGTTGGGCGTTGTAAAGGTAGCCATCTGGAACAACTACAAATCTGTTAATAGAGACTTTGATCTTGCTCAGCCGCTGTTGCATACCGAGTCCCAGGTCTCCTATTTTGACAGTGATACAGCCAGTGTCGACGCCAGAGAGTAATATATTAGCAGGTTTATAATCTTTGTTGGTTAGCAGATCTCAAGGAATCAGAGTCAGATGTTTTACCTGTATTGACGTATTGTTGGCGGTCGAGAACGACGCAACTGGTCAACGTTTCCTTCACAACCGCCTTGAGAATGGCATAGGTGTGAGTGTTGGGCTGGTACTTCACATCCGCAAGGGTGGAGTCTAGCCACTCCAAGGCGATGGCGTGGTTGTCAATCACATCATATAGTTGCCGGAAGCATGTCGACGATGCGACACCAGGGAGGCGATAACTTCGACATTCGCGCTCGAGATTCTCCGAGGCAATCTTGTCGCCAGGCAAAGCTTTCTTGATGATAGCCCTGGTTGGATGGATCAGTGTCAATACTGAGACACAGTCGCTGGAACACAAACAAACCATTTTGGTGTATCGGGGCCATCCTCCCGTGGGACAACCCTGGCTTTGAAGATGGCGGATGCGTGTGTGTTATCACCTTTGATTGCATCTGTTATGCGGTAGCCCCATTTAGCACCTTGGAGAAGGTGTCCAGGGGCAAGAGACGACATGGTTCTCGAAAAGGATGTTCTTGCTCTAGACGATACCAGGTAGGCAGGAAAGCCCATCGTGAGAGTGTAAAAAGGGAAGAAAGCGTAGCTGGTGGGTTTATTCGTGTGGGTGGGTGGATGGATGGGTGAAGGATGGAAGCACTCGGACAGACACCCAACAACTTGAAGTACTTAGAGTGGGTCACCACCCAACCGGACACCCCCACCTCTGGACGCGATTTTACACTAAAATCAATAATTTTTAAACATTTATTTCTCTATAATTAACCCTAGTTTTTAAAAATAAAAAGTATATATCTAATCCTATAAATTATAAAAGAAATAGCATTTTTATAAAGTAGTAAATATAAATCTTTAAATATTATATAAAATATTAAAGATTTTTTATAATAAATTTAAGAAAAAAAGCTCTTTTATTATTATTTAAATAAGTAAAAAGATATTTTTATATTTTTCGAAATTTTATAAAAAGCTTAAGTATAAAATTTTAAATAATAAGTTTATTTTTCTATTAATATTATAAAAATAGCAGAAGTTAGCTATAGTGGGTATAGCTAATTAATTAACCGTAGCTCTTTAGCTTAATAGATAATCCGGCCGAAACGCTTTTTTTAAACTAGCTTATAGCTATTGCCCTTTTAGTAATAGCTTTAATTTAATTATTATTAAGTTAATCGAATTATTTTTATTTACTACTTTTTAATTTTATATATATATATACCCTTAAGCCCCTAAGCTTAACTAATATTAATTAATAATTACTTAATAATCTTTAATAATAAAGTTAAAAAGGTAAACCTTAATTATTATTAATTAATATAGGCTAGTTAACTTAATAGGGTTTTACTTTATACTCTTTAAGCGATAATCTCTATATTATAATTAAGGTATTTTTAATTTTAATAACTTTAAGCCTATCTTTAAAAAATATTAAGATTAGCTATTAATTACCGCTAATAATTATCGTTAAATTCCTTTATCAAGAAAACCCTTAATAAGAATATTTATAACCTTTAATATACTTTATTACGCTTACCTTATTATCGATTTTATTTTAATAAGCTTCTTTTTTTAATATCTTTTCTAAGCGATTATTATAATTATATATTACGGTTCCTTTTTTTTTTAACCTTTTCTATAGCTTAAGCTATAAAGAAGGCGCCTTATTAAGGGGTATCTTTTCTTTTAAACTTTCGGCCCCTTTTTCCTTTTTTTACCTTTATAATAAGTATAAATTAAAACCTTTAAAAGCTTAAAACCGAGAAGAAAACCTTAATCGATAATAAAAAAACGTTTTTTTTATTTTAAAATATAAGGTAAGTTAGCTAGAAAAGCTAATAATTTAAAATTAATAAATTATAAATAGCGCTTAAAATACGCTTAAAATAATTTAGCTAGAATTATTATTTAATTTACCTTTATAATATTAATATATCTTTAACCTTAAAACTTTTATTTATATTATACCTTTACTTAAATACCTTATTATAACTTATACTTTTTTTATACCTTATATCCTTTTTTATTATTATTAGTTTTACTTTTCTTTTTCCTTTTTTTTATTTTTATTTTTTTCTTTTTCTTTTTTTTTAAATAATTACCCTTTTCTTTAAGTAACCGGCGGCTATTGCTAATAATAATTATTAAAAAAGGAATAACTTTATTAATTAAATTATATAATAATTCTCCCGATTATTAAAGATTATTACTTATAGGTAAATAATCTTTTAAGACGGTTATAAGCTATAGTAATAAATATTATAATATTTCTTAAAAATAAAGAAGAAAATTTTAAAAATATTTTCCGAATTTTTTTTTAAATCTTTTAAAAGATTTATAGGCCCGGCTTATAATAAAGAAAATAAGGTATATATATAAAAACTTAAGAGAACTTATTTAAAGGTTAGCCTTATTAGCTAAAAGGTTATAAATTTTACCCTTTTTAAAGCTATTATAAAATTAGAAAGAATATTTTATAAAAAGATTATTATTTATCTTATTAATAAGCTAAATTTATTTCGGATTAATAAAGCGGTTAATAAAAACCTTTTCTTTTATTTTAAAGAAAACTTTAAAGGTTAAATCGCTTAAATATTTAATATTATTAACTTATTATAAATATAGAAATTAAAAGCAATATTTTTAAAAAAAAGAAGTTTATTTAGAAATTAATATTAAAAAGATTAAAAATTAACTTCTTTAATTACTTTCCTTTAATTAATACCCTAATTAAAAAAAAGCTAAACTTTAAAATATAATAAAAATTAATAGAAATTTATAATTCTTTAAGTAATAGTAATAAATATTACCTTATATAAAAAACGGTTAAGCCTTATATAATTCGAAATAACTTATTATTTTTATTAAGAATTAACCTTTATTAATAGCTAGCTATTTTTATAATATTAACTTAAAGGTATCTTTATCTTTTCGGTAGCCGGGGAATAGCTTTTTATTATTTTATTATAGGCGGTAAAAACTATATTAAGAATAGCTTTACTTCTTTTAAGCTTTTTCTTCTCCTTAAGCTTTTTTTTTTTATAAGTAAAAGGAGAAATATATAAAGAAGTAGATTAACTTATATATAGTTCTGCTATTTCTTAAGGATTTTACTTTTAAAAAGAAAATTTATCTCTTTTTTTTCTCTTAATAATAGAAAAAAAACTATATAAAGAAGTAAATAAACCTTTATATAGCCCTATTATTATCCCTTAAAGATTTTGTCCTTAAAAAGAAAATATATAAGAAAATTAAAAAAATTAATAATCTTAAATAGCCGGTATATTATATTGCTAATAAGAAATATTATATTTAATATTAATAATAGCGGAAGTGCTATATAACCTTTACCGTTATTTTTCTTTTTAGCTTTATTTTAATAAAAGATTTAATTTTAAAAAGATTTTAAAATTTATAAAAAGTTAAAATAATAATTATAAATAAAGCGGAAAGGTATATAACCTTTTTAATAATAAGTTATAAATTTTTCTTTTTTATTATAAGTATAATAAAATTAAGCTTAATTAATTTTATATAATACTATTAAAAGTTTTTAAAAGCTATATAATAAATTATTTTATTTATTATATCGGCTATAATAATACCTTTAATATTATATATTATAAGCTTAAAATATATTTTAATATCGATATTAATTATTAATAATATTATAATAATTAAATATAAATAATCTTTTAAACCTTTTAAAATAATAAGGATAATATTAATAAAAGCCTTTATAAGATTCCCTGCCTTTTTTTTTAAAAGCTATAATTTTATTAATAAGCGTTTAGCTTTAATTATAAAGGTAATAAGGTTTTTTATAATTAAGTTATTTACGCTTATATTAAAATAGTAGAATTTAAAATAGCTTTATTTATATTAGTAAAATTATATAAAAAGCTATTTTAAAACTTTAAGTTTCACTTTAATACCTATTTTACTTAAAAGATTTAAAATATTTTTATTTAAAATTTAAAAGAAACCGGTAATAAAGTAAAAATAATATATCTCGATTATCGATATAATAATAATTATTAAAAAGGCTTTATAACTTTATTTTAAGAATAATTATTTTAAGAAAGCTATTACTAATAATACTTTAACCGGTAATTATTAGCTTAAAGAAATGCTTTATTTATAATAAAAAAGACTATTAATTAATAAAGTATATCCCGGAAAAAAAGTAATAATTATAAAGTTAATTTATTATATAATATTAATATTATAATTATTTTATAATAAATTAAAATATTATTATTTATATTATAAAATATAAAGGTTATAAGATAAAAGGGGTAAATACTTTTAATAATAATAATAAAAAGATATATTTTAATAATAAAAAAGTAAATATTTTTTTAATAAATAAAGCTTTTCTTTATTAAATTACTTTTAAAAAGAAAGCTATTTATAATAATAATATATTTTTAATTAATTTATAATTAAAGGATAATACTTATATTTATAATTTTAAAGTATTATCCCTAATATTAAAATAGTTAAATCTTTTATAGCTAACTATAAATAATATCTTACTTTTTAATAAAATAATTTAATAATAATAATAATAAACTCTTTATAAGCGGGTAAAGCCTTTATTAAGTTTAAAAAAGGCTTTAAATTAATATTTATTAATATTATTATAATTAAAATATTAATTAAGCTAATTATATTTTATATAATTAAAGCCTTAATATCCTTTCTTTTATATATATAAAATATAAATAAATTAAATATAGTTTTTCGAAATATTATTAACGAAATAATATAATATAATAACTTTAGCTATAAGAAAATATATTTAATAATTTATAAATAAAGTTATTTATAGTTTTTCCTTTTAAAATAAAAAGCTAGCTTTTTTTATTAAGCTTAAACTATATTAGCTATATTATTACTTTAGCTATCTATTAACTATTTTATTTATTTAAGTTTCTTTATTAAGCTAAAATAATAGTAAATATTTAAAAAGGATAAGGTATAATATATCTTTTAAATTAATATAGTAAGTTTTACTATATAAAACTTTTTATAATAATTTATTAATCTACTTTTATAAGCTTATTTATAATTAAAAGCCGCTATTTTACGCTAATAGTTATAGTATTAGGCTATACTTATTTATGCCGGTATTTCTAATAAGCTATTAGCCCTAATATAAACCGGTTTATTAAGGTTAAAGCTATTATAAGCTATAAATAACCTAATTTAACGCTGTTAAGCATTATATAAAAGTGCTATTACTATATAACTTAAGCTTTTAAGTTACTTAAAATAGGTAATATTAAAAAGCCGCTATTACCTTAACTATATACTTTTATAGGATATATATAGGTTTTAGCTTTACTTAAATATATACCTATTTAATAAAATTAAGCGATATAACCTTATTCCGTAAAACTACTTAAAAGCAATTATTTAGCCTACTATATAAAACCGAGATAACTGCTAGTTAAGCTTAAACTATTACTTATACGCGCTTAAGACTTAGATAAAGCTATTATATTTTATTGCTAAGTATAGTTCTAAATATATAGATTTAATAGCTTATAAATAGCTATAGAAATAGATTTTAAATATAATAAGTAAATCTTTACCTAAGTAAAAAGTTTTCTTATTAAGGTAAAGAAGTATAAAGATAAGAAACCTTTCCTATTTAAGTAAATAAATATATTTATTATTACTTTAAAGATATATAAAATCTATTTTAAAGAAATAGAGGAATTTATTACCTATAAAGTAATAATAAATAATAAGCCGAAGAAAGGATAAAAGGTTATAAATTTAATATACTTCTTTAAAAAGGTTTACCTTTTATTTAAATAAACTAAAAAGATAAAGCTTAATTATAAAAACGTAATATAGTTAAATAAAATTTAGTTTAAAAAATATATAATTATAAATCTTTTAACCTTATATTTAAAAGAGATATATATATTTATATATTTATATACTTAATATATAATATATAATATATACTTTAAAAGTAAGTTTTATAAATAAAATATTTCCTTTTAAGTATAAGGTTAAAAGACTTATAATTATATTTTTTATATTAAATTTTATTTAATTATATTACGTTTTTATAATTAAGCTTTATTTATTTAAATAAAAGGTAAACCTTTTTAAAGAAATATAGTAAATAATTAACCTTTCTTTTTTTATTTAACTTATTATTTATTTTTATTTTATAAGTAATAAACTTATTTATTTCTTTAAAATAAATCTTATATATCTTTAAGGTAATAATAAATATATCGATTTGCTTAAATAGGAAAGGGTTTTTATTTTTATATTTCTTTACCTTAATAAAAAAGTCTTTAATTTAAATAAAAGTTTACTTATTATAAATAAAATCTATTTTTATAGTTATTTATAGCAGAGCTATTAGATTTATATATTTAAATATTATATTTAATAATAAAATATAGTGGCCTTATTTAAGTTTTAAGTATATATAAGTGCTAGTTTAAGCTTAACTAGCAGTTATTTCGGTTTCGGCTAAATAATTATTTTTAAGTGGTTTTATAATATAACAGAAAAGGTTATAATAGATATATATTTAAGTAAAGCTAAAATCTATATATATTTTATAAGATAGTTAAGGTAATAGCGGCTTTTTAATATCGCTTATTTCGAATAACTTATATTTAAAGGCTTAAGTTATATAGCGATAACACTTTTATATAATACTTAATAGCGTTAAATTAAGTTACTTACAGCCTATAATAGCTTTAACCTTAATAGGCTAATAGCTTATTAAAAGTATTAACGCAAATAAGTATAGCTTAATATTATAGCTATTAATATAGAATAGCGGCTTTTAATTATAAATAGGCTTATAAAAGATTAATAAGTTATTATAAAAAGTTTTATATAATAAAACCTATTATATTAATTTTAAAAAATATATTATACCTTATCTTTTTTAAATATTTATTATTATTTTAGCTTAATAGGGGAACTTAAATAAATAAAATAGTTAATAAATAAAATATTTAGCTATATAAAGTAAATTTAAGCGGTAAGAATAGCTTATTTAGTTTTATTATATTTAAATCCCTATAAAAGATAATAATATTAATAGTTAAATGGTAAATAATTTTAAGCTTAAAGATAATTTAAATAAATAGCTTAATAGCTTTTAATTTAAGCATTAATATTTATATCTTTAATAAGGATTTAAGTATAATAGAATTAAATAAATTATTTTTATCGCTTAAACTTACTTTATATAGCTAGATATTTTATTTATAAAATTTATTTTTAAAATATATATTATATATTATGGACTATTTGGCTTATTTGAATTCCGTCTCTTAGAGCTAGGAATGCAGTAAGTAAGGGGAAGGAAGCTATAGTTAGTTAGGCTGCAGCTCCCCCTTCCTCTATAGACCTCAGTTTACTTTGCACTTAAGCTTCCGCAAGTAACTTTATATAGTAAGGAGCATTTGCTGCGCCGTCAGGTACCTCCCGGGAGGTCCTATAGGCACCTGACAGGGAAAAACCCGCAGTGCGGGGAAAAAACCTTATCAGCTAGGGATATAGTAACTAACAGTAATAGGTACGCAATTGCAGGGAATTAGTTAAGGGTAAACAGTCTCGCCCTTCGGCGCTAAAGGGGCGCACCGAAGGGAGGGCAGGTCTAGTGGCACTAGCGGGATTCGAACCCATACCCTTTACATTGCTAATGCAGAAGGGTACCCTAACGCTTAACCAATACGCCACAGTGCCATATTATATATTATATATTATATATTATATATTAAGTATATAAATAGATAAATATATAAATATATATATATATATTTATATATTTATATATCTTTTATATATTATATATATATATATATATTATATATTATATATTTATATATTATATATTTATATATTATATATTTATATATTATATATTAAATAGCTTATATATATTAACTATTTTATTTATTTAAGTTTTTTTTTTAAGCTAAAATAATAATAAATATCCGAAAAAGATAAGGTATAATATATTTTTTAAGATTAATATAATAAGTTTTACTATATAAAACTTTTTATAATAATTTATTAATCTTTTATAAGGTTATTTATAGTATTAAGCCGCACTTATTTATATTAATGCTTTTAATAAGCTATTAGCCTATTAAGGTTAAAGCTATTATAGTTTATAAGTTAATTTAATACTGTTAAACACTATATAAAAATATTATCGCTATATAACTTAAATAAGTTATTTAAAATAAGTAATATTAAAAAGCTGCTATTACCTTAAAGGTTTTAGCTTTACTTTATAAATATATACTTAATATAACCTTATTCCGTTATATTATAAAATTATTTAAAAGTAATTATTTAGCTTACTATATTATTAAAATTAAAATAATTATTAGTTAAGCTTAAACTACTATTTATATATATTTAAAACCTTTAAATTAATTAGATAAGGCTATTATATTTTATTATTTAAATATATAGATTTAATAGCTTTATAGTTATAGAAATAAATTTTAAATATAATAAGTAAATCTTTATCTAAGTATAAAGTTTTCTTATTAAGGTAAAGAAATATAAAGATAAAAAACTTTCCTTATTTAAGTAAATAAATATATTTATTATTACTTTAAGGATATATAATTTAAAGATTTATTTTAAAAAAAATAAAGAAATTTATTACCTATAAGTTAAGAATTAATAATAAGTTAAGAAAAGGATAAAAGGTTATAAATCTAGTATACTTTTTTAAAAAGTTTTACTTTTTATTTAAATAAATACAGCTTAATTATAAAAATATAATATAGTTAAATAAAATTTAATTTAAAAAATATATAATTATAAGTCTTTTAACCTTATACTTAAAAGGGATAGCTTATATATATATATTTATATATTTATATATCCCCTTTAAATATAAAGTTAAAAAACTTATAATTATATTTTTTAAACTAAATTTTATTTAATTATATTATATTTTTATTAACTATTTTATTTATTTAAGTTTCATTATTAAGCTAAAATAATAGTAAATATTTAAAAAGGATAAGATATAATATATCTTTTAAGATTAATATAATAGGTTTTACTATATAAAACTTTTTATAGTAACTTATTAATCTTTTATAAGCTTGTTTATAGTTAAAAGCCGCTATTCTATATTAATAGCTATAATATTAGGCCGCGCCTAATCTATTTACGCCGGTGCTTTTAATAAGCTATTAGCCCGTTAAGGTTAAAGCTATTACGGGCTATAAGCAATTTAATTTAACGCTGTTAAGTATTATTAATATATAAAAGTGCTATCGCTATATAATTTAAGCCTTTATAAATTACTTAAAATAGGCGATATTAAAAAGCCGCTATTACCTTAAAGGTTTTAGCTCTGCTCTATAAATATATACCTATTTAGCGAAATTAAGCAACTATTATAACCTTTTCTATAAGATTATTTAAAAGCAATTATTTAGCCTATTAAAACCGAAACAATAGTTAAGCTTAAACTACTATTTATATACGCTTAAGACCTTTAAATTAGGTAAGGCTATTATATTTCATTATTTAGATATATAGATTTAATAGCTTTATAGCTATAGAAATAAACTTTATTTATAATAACTAAATCTTTACCCAGATAAGAGATTTTTTTATTAAGGTAAAAAGTATAAAAATAAAAACCCTTTCTTATCTTAATAAATTAATATATTTATTAATATATTAAAGATATATAAGATTTATTTAAAAGAAATAAAGAAGTTTATTACCTATAAAGTAAAGATTTATAATAAGGTAAAGGGAAATAAGCTAAAGGGAAATAAAGATATTAATTATTTAATATACTTTTTTAAAAAGGTTTACTTTTTATTTAAATAAATTAAAGAAATAAAGCTTAATTATAAAAATATAATATAGTTAAATAAAATTTAATTTAAAAAAAAATATAATTATAGATCTTTTAACTTTATACCTAGAAGGGATATTATATTTTTATAATTAAGCTTTATTTATTTAAATAAAGAGTAAATTTTTTTAAAAAAGTATAATAAATAATTAACCTTTCTTTTTATATTTAACTTATTATTTATTTTTATTTTATAAGTAATAAACTTATTTATTTCTTTAAAATAAACCTTATATATTTTTAAGGTAATAATAAATATATCGATTTATCTAAATAGAGAAAGGTTTTTATCGTTATACTTTTTCGCTTTAATAAAAAAACTTTTTATTTAAATAAAGATTTATTTATTATAAATAAAATCTATTTTTATAGCTATTTATAATAAAGCCATTAAATTTATATATTTAAATATTATATTTGGGAATAGAATATAATAGCTTTATTTAATTAATTTAAAGGGTTTAAGTATATATAAATATTAGTTTAAGCTTAACTAGCAGTTATTTTAGTTTTAGCTAAATAATTACTTTTAAATAGTTTTATAGAAAAGGTTATAATAATCGCTTAATTTTACTAGATAGGTATATATTTATAAAGTAAAGCGAGAACCTTAATTAAAATAATAATAGCTTTTTAATATTATTTATTTCGAATAACCTATATTTATATTTAAGTTATATAGTAATAATACTTTTATATAATGCTTAATAGCATTAAACTAGATTATTTATAGCTTATAATAGCTTTAACCTTAATAGGCTAATAGCTTATTAAAAATACCGGTATAAATAAATATAGCTTAATATTATAGCTATTAATATAAAATAGCGGCTTTTAATTATAAATAGGCTTATAAAAGTAAATTAATAAGTTATTATAAAAAGTTCTATATAATAAAATCTATTATATTAATCTTAAAAGATATATTATATTTTATTCTTTTTAAATATTTAGTATTATTTTAACTTAATAAAGAAATATAAATAAATAAAATAGTTAATATATTTATATATTTATATATTATATATTATATATTTTTATATATTTATAACTTTATTTATAAAATACTTAACTTTAGCTTATATATAATATTCTTTATAAAGTATATATATCGGAAAGTTTAAGTTTATTTAAATTATAATATAAAAAATATTCTTTATTTAATAAAGGTTACTTATAAAGCTATTAAAAATATAGCTTATAAGTTTTATTTTAAAAAAGCTTATTAAAAGATAATATTACCTAAAAACTTTAATAGTTAAAAGTAATTAAAAAAGCCTTTTTAAAAAGTTTTAAAGGTAATATTTAACCTTTTTATAAAAACTTATTAATAGGCGCTATAAATACTTTATAATAATACC
The DNA here is from genome assembly GCA_023242295.1 of Diaporthe ilicicola. Taxonomy (NCBI): domain Eukaryota; kingdom Fungi; phylum Ascomycota; class Sordariomycetes; order Diaporthales; family Diaporthaceae; genus Diaporthe; species Diaporthe ilicicola. The sequence continues at coordinate 23,138 of JALPVH010000428.1, read as the reverse complement.
TTTAAAAGATATTATATAGCTTTTAATTATTATTACTTTATTTATATTTAATATAGCTTAATTTATATAAATTATATTACTAATAAAGAAGAAAATAAATACCTTTTTAAAAAGGGCGATATATATAAAGATTAATACTTTAATTATAACCTTTTCCCTAAAAACTTACTTTTAATAATTCTTTTATTAAAAAAAGTTATCGTTATAAAGAAAAAGGTTTATAAAACTAATATATTTATAAGAAATATAAATAATATTTTTAAAAGCTATTAAAAAGCGATAATAAATAAAAAGATAATCTTTATTATTATAAGCTTAAATAATAGGGCGAGCGATAAAATAAAGGTAATAATAGCTTTTATATAATAAATAAACTTAACTTTCCAATAAAATAATTAAACCTTTAAATCTTTAAATAAAAAGAATACTTATAATAGTAATCTTTAATAGATTATTATTTATTATAACTAATAGCTAGCGGAAAGGCTTATATAATAAATAACTTAATAGCCTTTAAAGTAAAGAAATGCTTTTAAGTATTATAAATTCTTTTAACTAAGCTTTATTAATAGCTATATATTTAAATATAAAAATAATAGTAAAAAGGTAATATATAACGGTTATAAAAAATATTAATTAATTACTATAGGTAAATTTAACTATAAAGAATATTTTTAATAATAATAATAATAATAAAAAAAGTTTATTAAGTAAAATTATAATTTATATAAATTATTAAATTATTAAATATTATAAATTTAAGTAATTAAATTCTTTAATAAATATAACGATAATATAATATAATTATAATAAAAAGAATATTTAAATACAATAGTTATAAAGTTAATATAATAATATATATATAAATTTAAATAATAAGCGTTATTTATATATTAGGAGTTATATATATCTTTATACCCTTTATTTTTTACTTTATAAATTTCTATTTTCTTATCTTTAAGCAGAAGACTAGCCGCTAAGAAATAGTATATTGCGGTAAGGAAAACTATTAATTAATTATTATAAGTAAATCTAATTATTAAAGGTATTGCCGGCGATAACGGCGACAATATAAACTAGTATATAGGAAAATTATAGGGCAATAAAGATCCTTGTTATATAGTTAAATTAATAATATATATACTAATTAGGTGGCAAGCGTAAATTTTCATGTACAGGAGGTGCGCCCTCCGATGTTAGGGGTGCGAATCTCCGTTTTCAATTGCAATGTAGTCGGACCAATACATGGTGACCGAGCGCAGCCCTTCGAGTTCCCCCTCCAAATGTTGTACTCCACCCGAACGGGTCCATAGCCATGGCTTCTGGACCCTCCACGGTGGTGTGTATCAAGGCGATTCATTTTACCAAAGGCTATTATCATAAATTAGTGACCAGCGCAGAAGTGCCCGATTGACGAAGACATGGCTCTTTCCGGCAAAAGACTCCCAGACGACCTTCTGGTCTGAGAAGAGAAGGACAAGCGGTATAACTGCAGTTAGAAACTCACCGGGGGTTGGGAAACTCTATCTTTAGGAGACAGCTAAAGCTTGAGCTGATTGGATCGGGGCGGGGGCGGTGGCGGGGGCTTCTGGATAATGAGAGTCCCGTGGCCACTCTTTTTGGTGTCCACATCGCTAGGAGGAGACGAGATCATATTGTTCTGGTATGCCTGTCTCGGCGGAACTGGTTCGATGGGGAAATGGGAAAGAACCTCTTCAGTATCAATGAGTGCTTCTGGAGAGTGTTTGGTCGATCCTTTTTTTCGATCCTCAGTTCTTGGACAACCATGGACCTTGTGAAAGAATGGGCGGTGCAACTGTGTGGAGATCGCAGATCTCCAGATAGTTGTCGTAAGACTTCAGAATAGAGAGCGTCGCGCGGTGAAGAGAGTGAAAGTATCCCAGACAAGAAGTCGATACCGCCGATGGGCAGTATTTCCAGTCGAAAGTTCCACATGAGCTGGAGCTGCGCGAACAATCACTTAAATGCATTGTCGACATCGTGGTAGACGCAGGTGCGGAAGCTTCGAGGTGTCTGTGTGTACTCCACGGGCGCTGAGTTTTGTGGAGCTCAACACCAAGCCGGAGTGGCAAATTTGATGTCACCGCAATTGAAACGAATACAATGACGTCCCACAGTCGGAAAGAGCAGTCGAAGTACCCCGGGGCCCACTGGCTTGATAACTGGGAAACGGAGCAAGGGCACGTGGGCAGGTCGGCGTTTCAAACGTCGGCGGGTCACTTCGCGCAACTGCGATTTGCGATCTACTTCCACCTTTGGCCAAAGTACGAACAAGATATCGACAAGCAATCCTGGTCACGATGCTTATCGCAAAGGCGTAAGGTGGTTGAGGTTAGCAACCATCATGGCCCGGCAACTCTGGCCGCGGTCCAGGCGGTCACCGCCTGAATAGGACGAACACACAAGTCTGGCCTCCGAGAGGTCAGCGTAGCTGTTGACAAAAGCATGAAATTATTTGTTCGATTTCTCCCAGCTAGTTGGGTGTAGAATGCCAGCAGGAGTTCACTTAAGCACCGTGCTATTATGGTAATAAGACTACCAGGGGGAGGGGGGGGAAATAAAAGCATCGCGGAAGCACTATAATAAAGTGTGGCAATAATATTAAAGTTAAATTAATAGATTAATATTTTCTTTATATACCTTATATTATTTCTATAAAACGAAAATAATATAATATTTAATCTATACTAAAATATATTAATATAATATTAATATTATATTAAGTTTTAACATTATATTAAGTTTTAACATTATATTAAGTTTTAAATTAAGTTTTAACATTATATTAAGTGTTTAATATATACTTAAAAAATTAAGTTTTCTTATCTTTTTTTTAAGGTATTTAACTTAACTACTTATTTCTTTTTTTCTATCTTAATTATAAACTTTTTAATTATTTATAAAGCTATCGAAATATTTAAAAATAGCTATAGATTTAAAAATAATAAGGTTTAAACTAATAGCCTTCTTATTTTTAATATTGCTAAAATACGCTAATATAATATATATATTAATATAGTATTAATATAGTATTAATATTAATATAGTGTATTTTTAATATAATATAGCCCTTTAAAATAATTTAAATCTAGTAGTATTTTAATAGCCTTTCCTTAATATTTTAATATAATTTTTAAATTTTAATTAAATATTAATTAGTAATTAAATAAGGCGGTTTATTTAAAAAACCCCCCTCCCCCCGGTAAGAGCTTAATACTTCTAGCTATGCTACCTTATAATGTATAAAGATAAATAAAAGAGACTATATAAAAAGTTTTTAACTTTAACTTATAACTAATAATAACTATTTTTGTAACACTTAAATATTATTATAACTTTATAGATATATAAACTAGTAAGCTAATAAATTTCTCTAACTATATTAGTTTAAAAAGTAATTATTATAGTTTAAACGTTAAGTAAAACTTTCTCGCTAACACTCTCGCTTTAAATAAAGTAGCTAACTCTTTATAACCTTTACCCTTAATCTTTAAGATATATAAGAAGTATAAAAGACTAAGTACCACATTAAAACTAAAAAAGAATAATTTAAACTTAATACTTAAATTAATAACTTTTAATGTTAAATAAATATAATATTATTAACTATTTTATTTATTTACGTTTCTTTATTAAAGAATATAATATTATAATAAATTATATTATATTAGAAATAAAGCTAAATATAATAATAAATAAAGTTATTTTAATATAATATTATAATATTAAAATTTCGCCTATAATAATTTAACTTATAACTTAAATAAATATATAATAAAATAAAGCTTAATAAATATAAATTATTATTAATATTATACTATTTTATTACTTTTTAATATTAATATATTTAAAAATATAAAGATAATATAAAAGCTTAATATATTACTTATTTTAATTATAAGTTATAATTAATAATAAATGTATTTAATTAAATAAAATATTAAACTGAAATTAAAAAAAGTAAAAATATTAAAAGGAATAATAATAAAAAAGCGTTTTTAAAATTAAATTAAATAAAAACGTAAGTTAAATAGTTTTTATAAAATAAATATCTTATAAAGGGCTATAGAATATATAATAAATAAGCGATAAAAATATATTTATAATTTATATTTTTAAAGTAATTAAGATAAGTAATTAACTTTTAAGTTTTATTAAATATTAATTTAGAAAATAAAGATTTACACCCTTAAAATCGGAGGGCGCACCTCTATTTCTATTAACTTAGCGGCTATAGCTAATGAAACTTCGCTATTTACTGCCGCTTAACGCCTTTCTATAATACTTTTAACAACTTACCTTTAACTTAGCCGCCGCTATCGCTACTTAACTTTACTTAATAACCTTATAATAACCCTTTATTTTCTAGATTAATTTCTTATAAAAAGGCGTAGTAGTAAGGAAAACTATTAATTAATTATTATAGGTAAATTTAATAGTTAAAGATATTATTAATAGTAATAACGATAACGAGAAAGTTTAAAATATAGTTATAATATATATAAATGAAATAAGAAAATATATTATAAATTAATCTATAAGAAAATTATAAAGCGATAACGATTCTCGTTATATAGTTAATTAAATAATATATATATTAATTTAATAGTAAACGTAAATCTTTATATATAAGGGGTACGCCCTTTAATTTTAAAGGTGTAAATCTTTATTTTCTTAATTTATATTTAAAGGTTTATTACTTATTTATTATTTTAAATTTCTTTTTTAAGCTAAAATAATAATAAATATTTAAAAAGAATAAAGTATAATATATCTTTTAAAATTAATATAATAAGTCTTACTATATAAGATTTTTTATAATTATTTATTAATCTTTTATAAGTTTATTTATAGTTAAAAGCTATTATTTTATATTAATAGCTATAGTATAAAACTACACTTAATTTATTTATATTAATGCTATTAATAAGCTATTAGCGTATTAAAGTTAAGGTTATTATAAGCTATAAAAGATTAAATTTAATGCTATTAAACATTATATAAAAATATTATTATTATATAACTTAAGTAAGTTATTTAAAATACACGATATTAAAAAGCCGCTATTACTTTCATTAAAGTTTTAAGTTAATTTAAATATATATTTATTATAACCCTCTTTAATTATAAAGTTAAAAGACTTATAATTATATTTTTTAAACTAAATTTTATTTAACTATATTATATTTTTATAATTAAGCTTTCCCTTTTAAGTATAAGGTTAAAAGACTTATAATTATATTTTTTAAATTAAATTCTATTTAATTATATTACGTTTTTATAATTAAGCTTTATTTATTTAAATAAAAGATAAACCTTTTTAAAGAAGTATAATAAATAATTCAACTCCCTTTTTCTATTTAATTTATTATTTATCCTTATTTTATAAGTAATAAACTTATTTATTTCTTTAAAATAAACCTTATATACTTTTAAGGTAATAATAAATATATTAATTTACTTAAATAAAAAAGGGTTTTTATCTTTATACTTCTTTACCTTAATAAGAAAACCTTTTACTTAAGTAAGAATCTACTTATTATAAATAAAGTTTATCTTTATAATTATTTATAAAGCTATTAAATCTATATATCTAAATATTATACTTAGCAATAAAATATAATAGCCTTACCTAATTAAAGAGTCTTAGATATATATAAATATTAAAGTTATAACATATATATGTGTATATTGTATACCTAATATATAAATATATATATATATATATATATTTATATATTATATATTTATATATTTTTTATATATTATATATATATATTGTATAATATATATTATATATTTATATATTATATATTATATATTTATATATTATATATTATATATTAAATATTATATATGAGACGGCTTTTATATTTATATATTTATATACCTAATATATAACATATAATATACACTTTAAAAATAGATTTAGAATATAAAATATCTAGCTATATAAAGCAATTTTAGCTTATAAAAACGGCCGATTTCGTTTTATTATATTTAAATTCCTTTTAAAGATAAAAATACTAATAGTTAAGTTAAAAGTAAAGTTATAAATAATAGATATATAAAAGATTAAAGTAAAATTAATAGAACTAAACTTAATATAATAGAATAAACTTAATAAATTAAAACTAATAAAATAAAACTAATAGAATAGATTAAATAAAATAGATTTAATAAAACTAATAAAATGAAACTAATTAAATAAAACTAATTAAATATAATAAATAGAATAAAACTAATAGAATAAAACTAATAAAATAAAACTAATAGAATAAAATTAATAGAATAAAACTATAAAAATAAAACTAATAAACGTAAAACTAATAAAATAAAACTAATAGTATAAAACTAATAAAATAAAACTAATAAAATAAAACTAATAGAATAAAACTAATAGAATAAAACTAATAGAATAAAACTAATGAAATAAAACTAATGGAATAAAATTAATAGAATAAAACTAATAAAATAGAACTAATAGAATAAAACTAATAAAATATTATAAATAATTTTATTTTTACTCTTTTAAGTTAAATTAGTTTTGTCTTTAATTATATATAATTACTTAACTAAATACTATTAATAAGTATTATAATTAACTAAATCTCTTTAACTCTTTTAAACTTTTTATTATTATTTATTTAAAAACTAAAAAAAAAATAAACTCTTTTAATTCTTTTATTATTAAACCTTTTAAGCCTTTAAACCTTACCTTCAGTTAATTATTAAACCTTAACGATTTTAATTATTCTAATATTAGTTTATTAGCTTAATAGTTTATTAGTTTATTAATTTATTAGTTTATTAGTTTAATAGTTTAATAGTTTATTAGTTTATTAGCTTATTAGTTTATTAGTTTATTAGTTTATTAGTTTATTAGTTTATTAGTTTATTAGTTTATTAGTTTATTAGTTTATTAGTTTATTAGTTTATTAGTTTATTAATTTATTAATTTATTAGTTTATTAGTTTATTAGTTTATTAGTTTATTAGTTATATATATAAAATATAATTATAATTAATTAAAACTTATTTCATGTTTATTTACTGCTATTTACTATAATAATAATAATATATATATAAATATATAAGTAAACTTATAACTATATATTTAGCGCTTAAAAACTAAAAATATTAATATTTTTATAGATAATTTAATTATTTAAGTTATTATTTAATAATATAAAAGGGGATTTATATTTCTATTTTTAATATTACTTAAATTAAGAATAGCAGTCTTTATATTAATAGGGTTAAGGGTATAAAGCTAAATATATAAATAAAGATTTTAAAATATATAACTTTTATATTCACTTATATATTAGGGTATTAACCTAACCCTATATATATAATATATATATTATTAAATCTATAATAATTCGTTATATTTAATAAAAGTAAGAAATATAATACTATATAAGGGTTTTAATAAGTTATAAAGACTTTTATAATAAATATATAAAATATATATATCTTTATTAAAAACTAGGCTTTAGCTAATATTTTAAGTTTAAAACTAGCTAACGTTTTAAGTTTAAAACTAGCTAATATTTTAAATTTAAAATAGATTAATATTTTAAATTTAAAATAGATTAACGTTTTAAATTTATAATTAGCTAACGTTTTAAATTTAAAATAAATTAATTTAATTTATTTTAAGTTTTATTATTAATATATTACTATTAGATTAATAGCTTAATAGTATAAATTAGAAAGATAAATATACCTAGCTTTTCCTATTTTATTTCTTTTCCTTTTTCCTTTTTATTTTTATTAAATATTTTCTAATTTAACCTTAACCTACTATATAATCTATATTAAAAATACCTCTATTCTCTGAAAAGTTTAAGATACCTTCTTATATTACTTTAAAAGCTTAATCCGAATTATTAAAACTCGCTTTTTTATCTTTTATCGATTCTCTCGTCGATAATTTACTTAAAATAAGTTATTTCTTTTTTTAATATATTCCTATTTAATTAATAACCTTTTTAAAATTTAAATCCCCCCTTTTCTATAGCTAATATATTATATAACCTTATAAATTCTCTTTATTATATAAGCTTTTTTTTTATTTTTATTTCTTTTATTTCTATTATTTCTTTTATTTCTTTTATTTCTTTTATTTCTTTTATATCTTTTATATCTTTTATTTCTTATTCTTCTTTTTAATATCCTTTTTTTATTAGGGACTAAATAAGGTTAAAAGGTATAAAAATATACTTTATAATCCCTATATATTAAGCTTTTAGCTAAATATTTTTATAAGTATTTTATTTCCTTTTTTAAATTATTATTCTAGCCGGTAAAGATTTATAAAAACCTTTTCTTTAATGAGGAAAATATAATTTAGCTAGCTAAACTTAAGGTATATATTTCCTTTTATTTAAGATTAATTTATTATTATTAATATATTATTAACTCTTTTAATAGCTTTTAACCCTACCCCCTTTTTTACCTTTACCTTATTTTAAGCCTTAATATAACCTGGATTATCTATTAACTAGCTCGAATATGCCGAGCTGTAAGATAAGTGCCTCGGAAGGAAGGATATAAATAAGAATAGCAACCTACCGGAAGCTATATACTATATATCTTCCTAAATATAAGAATAGTAGTAGCTATATCGAGATAACGCTAGGTAAATATATATTATATTTATAGTATTGCTAAGTAAGACTATACTATTATTAAAGGTAAAGAATTTAGTAAGGTTAATAGTTTAAAGCGCAAGATAGATAACAATAACGTTACTTATAACTGCAGATCTAGTTAAAGCTTACTTTATCTATATATATTAGCTAGCTAAGCGTATATTTATAAACCTATTAAAAACCGAATAGTTAAATAAAGGTTTTAATAGCTTAAAAGGTAAAATAGCTATATACTTAATCTATATATTTAAGCCGTCTTAAAAAGATATTTTATAAAAAAATTTTCCCGCTTTATATTACGATTATTAAAAGGTATTAAGATATAATATCCCTTAAGTAAAATAGGCCGAAAAAAGTAAACCGCTTTTAGGGGGTATATAATATAAGGGTTTACTTTACTAACGGGTAAATATATAATAATATATCGATAATCTATATATATTAGTATAATTAATATTTCTATCCTTTTCCTTTATTACTATCTCTTCCTTTTTTTAATTAAGCTATTATAATATTAAATCTTTAAAGCTAGAAAAGTTTCTATATTATTAAGTATAACTATCCGGTATAGCAATTTCTATTTTTTCTTTAAGCTATTACTAAAGCTTTTTATAGCTAATAGCTATAGTAATAATATATTTTCTTATCTACTATAAGTATAAAAGATAATGGCCCTTTATTAAATAAAATAATTTAACTTAAGAAAATAATTTTTATAGCTATATATATAGTATACTATTATATATTTTACCTTTTTACTTATATTCCGGAACCCTTTATTACTAAGTTTTTGCTAATAAGCTTTTTAAAAAGCTATAAAACTAAAATTAAATACTTTTCAAGGTTTTAATAGATTTTATAATTATAAATAATAAAAGTATTATAATATATAAGGTTTAATATAGAATTATAAGATTTTTATCGAAAATATAGTTAATAAAATATTTATATATAGCTTATTTACGGCCGATATAATATATTATCTTATTAATCTAAGGCTTAAATATATAGGCTTAATAATATAGGTTAATCCCGGCAAGGTCTTTTTTATATCGCTTAAAGCTATAACCGTTATTTATATATAGTAGGAGAATAAATAATTCTTTAAATACAGGACCTTTTTAACGCTATTTAACAACCTAATACTTAACTTATTAACGCTTATTACTATCTTAAACCCGGTATTATATAAGCGGCTATATTATATTATCGAGCAAGCCTTTATATTATAAGCGCTAGTAAGGTAAAAGCTAATTTAAAAGCAATATATTAGGCGCGCTAAAGCACTGTTAAATAAGTTTACCGGTAGTATATATAACCTTGCTAATATTCTTAAAACTATATTTTAAAAGATAATTAAGGACTTAGCGTTTAATAAGCCGCTAATAGCCGGTAAAAGGCCTATATATAAATTGCTTAAGTAGCTAAATAGGCGGTTTATATCTGCTATTAAAGCATTAAGCGTATTACTTAATATACCCGGTATAGCCCTAGCAATTAAGGCTGCTAAGGGGCTATTCTCTATACTTCCGGTTCCCTTATAGCTATTAAAAGTTATTCTATTATAAAAGCTTTAAAAGTAAATATAATCGATAATATATACGCCTATCCCAGAGAGGTATTCTAATACGTTATTTACTTACTAACTTAATAATTTTATATAGCTATATCGAAAGGTAAAATAAAAGAGATAACTTTTTAACTATTATTTTAAAAAGTAAAAAGTAAGGCCTAACGTTTACTTTAAATACGCTCTTTAATAATACTATTAAACTTATATAAGTTAAGTATTACTTATATTTTATAGCTACCCTTAAAAAGATATTAAAGCGCTGCTAAAGTTTAGCTAAATTAACTTAATAAGTTACTTTCTAATAAACTTATTAGCTATTAAATAACTATAATTATACTTATAGCTACTTTATACTATATATTATACTTATCTATAGCTTATTATACCCTTTATATTAAGATATATAATAGTTTTATAATTAAAGCCGATATTATAGATAAGGCGGTTAAGGCTTAGCTACTATTTCTATAAGCCTATATACGTAAAACGTTATAGTTATTACCGCTAACTAATAATAAAACGGTATAATATATAGCGATAATAGCTTATATCGTTACCGGTATAACTATCCCTATAAATACCGTTATTTTAGCTAATTTATACTTAATTTAGCAGTTATTTAAGCACTTTATATATACCGGTAAATTCTGGCTTAAGAGGTAACTTATATATAGAGGTAATACTTTACCGGGTTAAGGGGACTATAAAAAGTATAAGAAATATAAGGGGGCTAGGTTTAAGCTTAAAGCTGCTAGCGATAAAAAGCGCGGGCTTTATAATATAGATAACTAAGCTATATATAAGCTATTTCTTATCGGCATTAAAGCCTATATTAAAAGGTATATAGTATAATAAAGCATCTAGCTAATTCTTATTATACTATTATAAAATTATAACTTTAAGCTAATAAACTATAATAAGTTTATTTAGAAAATAAATACTTTAAGCAGTTTAATTTATACCGATTATAAAGTTAAGGTTTAAATAAGAATATTAAGTTAATAATAGGGTATATAAAGAAAAGATAGATAAAAGATTTATAATTTAAAATTTCTATTATTAATAAATAATTTATAAATACCTTAAGAATTTTTAAAGCTTATAGAAAATATTAAAATATAAAGTAATATATAAAGTAAGTAAGGAGTTTATTAAAAGTATTACGCGATAAGATATAAAAGAAAAGGTAAGTATTATTATAAAAGACTTTAAAGCTAAAAGTAATTAGCTTTAATATATTAATTAAAGTAAAATTAATACTATTTTTATAAATAAAAAGGAATTAAATATAATATTTTAGAAAATTAGTTAGCTATTTATTTATTTAATAAATAAGCTATATAATACCCCTTAACCGCTAAACTTTTAAAGTTTTTAAATTAATATATATCCTAATATAATTATATATAAATTAATTTAATTATTTTACCCTATCCTATATAAATAGTAATTTATATATTTATATTGCTTTAAATAAAATAAACCCTAATTTATAGTCCTTTAAAGCTTTTAACTATATTAGGTATAATATTACCGCTTATTATAATAAAATCTTAAACACTTATTTTAAATAGCTTTAATATACTAATATTATCTTTATTATAAACCTAGGTAAACCTATATATATAAAAGAGTATAATAAAGGTAAGATATAGCTTTATATAAGCTAAATTAATGCTTAAGTAAGCCTTACCGCCCTTATTAAACGATATTAAATAGCGGTTAAAACAGCTATTATTATTACTACTAGGCGGCCCTTTAATTTAGCGTTTTAACTTAAAGATATATAAATCTAGAAATACCCGCTTATTATAATATATTAGGTTGCTAGCTATACTTATAAGCGTTCCGGGCAGGATATATTATTCCTTACCGCTGCTGCTATAATATATAAGTATTTTATCTAGGTAAATGCGGTATATATAATGTAAGATAGTATATAATAGCTATACGCCCTTCTATACTATACCTATTAGGTATAGCAGCTGCTTTAGCGCTAGTAGGCTTAGAGGTATAGCATCCCGGCTAAATATAACAGCCTTAAGCTTAGCCTTAAGCCGGGCGAGAATAGGCGGTATTACTAATAGAAAATAAGTAGCTATACTTAAGGCCTAGACGGTAATAATAATACCGGTAGCGATTATAACCTTGCCCTTCTACTATAGATAGCTAGGGCTTTTATTATAGTCCGATAGGTATTTATTAATAAGAATCTTATAGAAGATAATATAGCAGCTACTATTATAGGTATATATAGCGTAAGCGCTATATAGCTTAGCTACTTATACCTTTACACCTGCTTATAGTTATATATAAGCGCCTATATCCGGGCTAAGCTAATATAGTAGCTAGCTAGGTAGCTGCTATAGGGCCTTAATAATAGTAAGGAAATGCTTTAGTATATAGGCCGCCTTGCCGCCCTATAGTATTACGTTATAAAAGGATAGATTAAAGCCGGCGGCCTTAAAGCGGTATTTATTATAGCTAAAGGCGTAGTTCTTAATAATATTATTAGTTAACATTGCGTATATATTATCTAGCTATAATAACGCGCTTTTACTAGCTAACACTACTAGCCGCTATAATAGGATACCTATATTACGGTTAATAAGCGGCTATAATATATATACACTTTACTTTAAAAAGTAAAGTAATAGCACCGCCTGCTATATATAGTACTCCTTATAACCTAGTATGCTAATTAAGCTTTTATCGATGCTAAACAACTATATAACCCAGTTTTATTTATTACGCCTGCGCTTATTGCCTATATAGATAATATCGAAAAAGTTAAAGTTTAGGATATAAATCTTATCTGGGTTAATGCGTATTACCGGCTTATATTGCTTATATAGCCGCTTAATCTTAAAGGTATATTCGGGCTTAACTATTATATTATATTAAAACTTATATTAATAGGTAAGCGTAGCAAGCTTAGGGCCGGGAAAATCTGTAATAGGGCTTAAATATAGATGGTAGATAGCTAGATAGGTAAGATATATAATATTAAGTAGTAATATAGCCCCTAGTACCGTTATTAATAAAGATAATAGCAACTTAAAGAGAAGCTCGATTATAATAGGTATTGTTAAGGCTAAGTTTTACTATATAAAAGAAGTAAGCTTTAAATTTAAAATATCTAATATTAAATAAACCTTAAAATTTAAAAAATATTCTTTTAACCCTAATATATTTCTAACTTTTAATTATTTATAATAAATATTAGCTTTATTTACCCCAATAAGCCTATTAGGCCGCATTTAAAATTTAAAAAGTATAGGTTATATATTGCTACCTATAGATTATTATTAATATTAGTAAAGCAAATTACTAATATTTTTTATAACTTATCTTAAATACTTAAAGATTTAAAGTAAGAATAAAAGTAGCTTAACCTATAAATTAATATAATACGATAATTAACTTTTTATTAGAGTTTAAGTATAGTTAACGGGAAATTAGTTAAGTTTACTATATTTTAAGGCGAATATATTATAGTTATAGATTTATAGGGTTATTAAAACCTTTTTTATTAAGGTTACGGTATGCCTCCTTATGCTTCTCTCTTTATACGCCCTTTTTCCTATTATTAAAACTTTATTAACTATTAATATTTCTTTTTTTTAATATTTATTTTATTTATTTTATTTTTTAACCCTATTTACTTAGCTTTTCGATATTCTCCTTAAATTTAATAAAACTTTTAATATTAAGCCCCCGGCTTTTCCTAGCTCCGCTTTTTTAAGCCCTGCCTTTTTAATAAAGACTAGTAAAAAAGTAAGTTATATCTCTTTTTTCCTTCTATTTAATAGTATTCTTTATATATACTAATTTAAATCTAAGCTTTAAAAATAACGGAGTTAGTAAATAATTTAAAATTTACTTCTCTTAATAATTCTTTTAACTAAAAATTAACTATAAGTAAATATTAAAAATATTTTTAATATTTTAATTTAATCTTTTCTTTTAGGAGAATTAGAAAAAGGAAATTTAAAAAGAAATTTCTAATAATCTTACCTAGAGAGAATTTCTTTTAAATTACCTAAATCGAAAGACTTTCGATTCCGTTAATTATAAATACAGCTATACTATAAAATATAATATAAAATTTCTTTTATTTTTTATATTATTTTTTTATTGGAAATAACTAATCTTTATATAGTATTTAGGTAATTTTAAGGGCTTTTCTTTATATTCTTTATATTTAAATTATAAAAAGGTCTTTACTTTTAAGCGGCAAATTTATATATATTGGTAATATATTAATAAAGGCTATTATATTAATTATAGCCCCTTCTATATTTAAATAGTTTTTTTATTTAGATTTTAATATATTTAGATTTTAATTTATTTTAATTTATTTTATTATCTAAACTTTTATTAATATTAATAATTAAAGCTTTAAATATAATATATATATATATATATATATTATAATTTCTTTTTAAAAAATAGCTAGCTATATAAAATAAATTTATATCTTTAAAATAAGCTATTTAATATTTCTAAATATAAGTTTTATTTAAAAATAATAATGCTAATACTTATATTAAATAAAATATATAAGATTATTAATTTATATATATATAAATTATATATATCATTATAAATAAAATAATTAATTATATTAGGTAAGCTTAATTTAATTTAACTATATATTTAACTTTATTAAATATAATTTAAAAATAAAGATATAAATATTAATACTTAAATGAAAAGCTATTAAGCTATCTATTTAAACTATTAGTTTATTATTAAGCTTAAAAATATTTATTATTTAACCATTAGTATTTTTATTTTTAAAAGGGATTTAAATAAAATAAAACTATATAAGCTATTTTTACCGCTTAAAATTACTTTATATAGCTATATATTTTATTTTTAAAATCTCTTCTTAAAGTATATATTATATATTATATATTAAGTATATAAATATATATATATATATAGACTATTTATCTTATTTAAATTCTGTCTCTTAAAGCTAAGAATATAATAAAGTAAAGGGGGGGAAGGTAGCTATAATAGAAGAGTCTATAGCCCCCTATCCTCTATAAACCTTAATTTGCTTTATATTTAAGCGTTACTATAAGTAACTTAATATAATAAAAAGTATTTACTATATTATTAAATATCTCCCGGGAGGTTTTATAAGCACCTAAAAGGGAAAAACTATATTATAGAAAAAAACCTTTTAGCTAAAGATATAGTAATTAATAATATAAGGTATATAATTATAAGAAATTAGTTAGAATAAATAGTTTTACCTTTTAGCGCTAAAGAGATATATTAAAGAAAGGGTAAGTTTAAAGGTATTAGCGGGATTTAAACCTATACCTTTTATATTACTATTATAAAAGGGTACCTTAACGCTTAATTAATACGCTATAATGCTATATATATATATATATATATATATTTATATATTATATATTTATATATTTTTTATATATTATATATATATATTATATATTTATATATTTTTTATATATTATATATATATATTATATATTATATATTATATATTTATTAACTATTTTATTTATTTAAGTTTCCCTATTAAGCTAGAATAATAATAAGTATTTAAAAAGGATAAAGTATAATATATCTTTTAAAATTAATATAGTAGGTTTTACTATATAGGACTTTTTATAATAACTTATTAATCTACTTTTATAAGCTTATCTATAATTAAAAGGAGCTATTTTATGCTAGTAGCTATAGCGTTAGGCCGCGCTTAGTTTATTTACGTTAGTGCTTTTAATAAGCTATTAGCCTATTAAGATTAAAGCTATTGCGGGCCGCAAGTAACCTAGTTTAATACCGTTAAGCACTATTAATATGCGAAAATGCTATCGCTATATAACTTAGGCCTTTAAGTTGCTTAAAATAGGCGATATTAAAAAGCCGCTATTTCCCTAAAGGTTTTAGCTTTGCTTAAATATATACCTATCTAGCGAAACCGAGCGATATAACCTTATTCCGCTATATTATAAAACTACTCGAAAGCAATTATTTAGCTAAAACCGAGATAATAGTTAAGCTTAAACCACCACTTACATACGCTTAAGACCCTACTAAGCGAGTTTATAGCTATAATTAGAATAAACTATAATTAAGTAAGGCTACTATATTCTATTATCTAGATATATAAATTTAATAGCTCTGCTATAAATAGCTATAGAAATAGACTCTAAATATAATAAGTAAATCTTTACTTAAATAAAAAGTTTTCTTATTAAAGTAAAAAAGCGCGAAGATAAGTAACCTTTCCTATTTAAGTAAATAGATATATTTATTATTACCTTAAAGATATATAACTTAGAGATTTATTTTAAAGAAATAAAGGAATTTATTATCTATAAGTTAAGGATTAATAATAAGCCGAGGAAAGGATAAAAGGTTATAAGTTTTATATACTTTTTTAAAAAGGTTTACCTTTTATTTAAATAAATAAAGCCTAATTATAGAAATATAATATAGTTAAATAAAATTTAGTTTAAAAAATATATAATTATAGGTCTTTTAACTTTATACTTAAGAGGGAATTATTAAAGTATATATATAATAATAAGATTAACTTACCCTTTTAAATATAAAGTTAAAAGACTTATAATTATATATTTTTTAAATTAAATTTTATTTAACTATATTATATTTTTATAACTAGGCTTTATTTATTTAAATAAAAGGTAAACCTTTTTAAAAAAGCGTATTAAATTTATAACCTTTTATCCTTTTCTCGGCTTATTATTAATCCTTAACTTATAAATAATAAATTCCTTTATTTCTTTAAAATAAATTTTTAAATTATATATTTCTAAGATAATAATAAATATATTTATTTACTTAAATAAAAAAAGTTTTTTATCTTTACGCTTCTTTATTTTAATAAGAAAACTTTTTATTTAAGTAAAGATTTACTTATTATATTTAAAGTTTATTTCTATAGCTATAAAGCTATTAAATCCACACATTTAAAATAGTAATAAAATATAATAGCTTTACTTAAGTTTTAAGTATATATAAATAATAGTTTAAGCTTAACTATTATCTCGGTTTTAGTAGCGTAATAAGCTAAATAATTACTTTTAAATAGTTTTATAATATAGCGAAAAAGGTTATAGTAGTTGCTTAGTTTCGCTAAATAGATATATATTTAAGTAGAGCTAAAACCTATATATATCTTATAAGATTAAAGTAATAGCAGCTTTTTAATATCGCCTATTTTAAGCAACTTATAAAGGCTTAAGTTATATAGCGATAGCACTTTTATATATTAATAGTGCTTAACGGCGTTAAATTAAGTTATTTATAGCCCGCGATAACTTTAACCTCGATAGCTTATTAAAAGTATTGGCGTAAATAGGCACAGCTTAACGCTATAGCTATTAGTATAAAATAGCGGCTTTTAACTATAGATAGGCTTATAAAAGTAGATTAATAAGTTATTATAAAAAGTTCTATATAATAAAACCTATTATATTAATTTAAAAGATATATTATACTTTATCCTTCTCGGATATTTATTATAAAAACGGATATTTACACCTATAGAAATAAATAATTAACCTGCTACCCGCTAATTAAGCAGCCGTTAATAGCTATAACTAAAGTATTAAAAATATAAATAATATAGTAATATAAATATAAATATAAATATAAATATATAAAGTTTTAATAATATAAATATAAATATAGATATAAAGAATAATATAAATATAAATATAAATATAAATATAAAAAATATAAAATAATATAAATATAAATATAATATTATATATTATAATATAAATATAAATATAAATATA
>JALPVH010000427.1:0-38267 GCA_023242295.1 Diaporthe ilicicola | reverse complement strand
AATTAATATAATAAGTTTTATTATATAAAACTTTTTATAATAATTTATTAATCTTTTATAAACTTATTTATAATTAAAAGCCGCTATTTTATATTAATAATTATAATATTAAGCTGCGCTTAATTTATTTATATTAATATTATTAAAGTTAAAGCTATTATAAGCTATAAATAACTTAATTTAACGCTATTAAATATTATTAATATATTAAAATATTATTACTATATAACTTAAATATAAGTTATTTAAAATAAATAATATTAAAAGCGTTTTTTATTATATATTATATAGCTATTTATAAATAATAAAAGTAAATAAAATAAAATTATTATAAGTTTATAGTTTTAACTTTAACCCTAACCCTAATCCTATAACGAGATTAAATATAAAATTTTATATATATATCGGGCAACCCTAATTAGGTAATTATTTAGTCTTTAAAAACTAGGGGGGGGGGACGCTACGGTAGCATTGTTAACAGATACCCGTACCCTATCCGCAACTAATAGCGCCATACTCGCAGATGGGCTTAAGAGTTTCTACACAGTACAATATACCACAAGACTTGCAAAATAATTAAGCTCGTAGCACCATGGTGATGAGAATCATATCTAACTTGTTTTTTTCGATGTCATGTTCCAAGTAGAATCGCTCGAGTCCTGCGGCCGTGGCTGCCGGCGTCGGAGCCTCATGTCAACCCGCCAGGACCTCATTGCCGGGGTGGGTTAATTTGCATGACTCCTTGATGGCGGGCATAAAGTTCTCATCTCGTTCTACATCGACATACTTTTTTGGCCTCTTTCTCGTGCGCCTACATGTTAGCAAAAGGCCGGTGCAATTCACAACAGAAGATTCATCAGTCCAAGCAGACGAGATGGGTGAGGACTTCCGGCTGTTTACGTCCCTACGCTTTGACCCCATGCTCCTCCAGCTTGGGGACAGCCAGTCCG
Organism: Diaporthe ilicicola; assembly: GCA_023242295.1. NCBI lineage: Eukaryota > Fungi > Ascomycota > Sordariomycetes > Diaporthales > Diaporthaceae > Diaporthe > Diaporthe ilicicola. The sequence continues at coordinate 37,317 of JALPVH010000427.1, read as the reverse complement.
TTGACGTTGGCGGTGGCTGGAACACGACCAAACCGTCTCCTTACTACATGCTGGAATACCACCGAGATCGCATGCTAAAGGCAGCCTCTCACTGGGGATGGAGCGAAGCGGTCGCGGCTATTGAAGGGCCGGAGGGACTGGCAAGACTGGAGTCCTACATACAGGGACAACTTGTCCAAGACGCATGCAGCCAACCTATGAGGGTCAAGGTTCTTCTTTCACGGGAAGGACAATTAGGACTCGAGTCCTCAGCTGTCCCTGCAACGTCCCTGGCGAATCTCTTTCCCCGACGGCTGGTCGAGCCAGGCAACAACACTGCCGACCATGAAGAATCGCCGCTTGGTCAGCTTCGACTGTCGCCTCCTTATGGTGTTCATCTTGACGACCGCCCCACGCGCCGCTCTGAGTACACCCATTACAAGACTACAAAGCGCGACATGTATGACCAGGCTCGGACGCGTGCTGGTCTCAAGCCCACCGATGCGAGTCAGGAGGTACTCATTGTTGACGAGGCTACTGGCTCCGTCATGGAGGGCAGCTTGACAACTCCATACTTTCTACGAGGAGGAAGATGGGTCACACCGCCTGTTGCCGAGAAGTTCAGTAACGACTACGGCAGCGGTGGACAGGATGGCACGACGAGGCGATGGGCCTTGGAGCGGGGTTTGGCCATCGAGGAAGAGGTCAAGGCACAAGATATCGCTGATGGCGAGGCCATTTGGCTGAGCAATGGGGTCAGAGGCTTCATATTTGGCAGGGTACGGAGAACAGAGGGCTAGAAAGGGGCCTAGCGACATGTTTGAGTGTGATAGGGAATAGTTGTAAATGGGAACACATAATCATACATAGTATTTGTGCTGCTAAGGGATCCCTGTCAACTTCAAGTCCACAGCTGGGGAAGGTGTCCCGAACAGTAGTGATATGAGACTGTCTTGGTCGGGTGCTTTCTGCGTTTCATTGGTGAGGAGTTGCTGCGAGTCGTAGTCCTGTAAGTATATAGCAATTCTTCATGTATGTCACGTCTGATATCATGCAGCGCCCCGGTTGCTGTTCGCCTCAAGTGCTGCTAAAAGATCTTCCGGTACTGGGTCAACTGACTATGATCCTGGGATGCCGTGTAAACCGAGAACGCCGCAATGTAAGCCGCATGCTGCGCGCGAGACATTGTATGTACTCAGTCCAGGTGTCGTTCGGGCAGCCTCTGAAGCTTCACGACTATAAATTATCCCGATATCAAACCGGCATGGAAGCCGCAACGGCCACCCAAGACATGCATCTTCGTTGGACAGACCACTAGGTGCCAAACAATTGCACAACTTTGATCAAAGTAAGCAGTACTAAACAACAGTATAGCCTAGTCATGTCAACAAAAAGTTGATGTTATTCCTCACTCATTTTAAGGCTGTTGCCTCGGGTGTAGACTTCACCCCTTCCCTACATCGCAACAAGAGAGCAGGTTGGAGGTGGTCTGGAACACGGGAGACAACCTCTAAGCTTGGCGCTCGGGCTGGCCCGTTTCGGCGCGGATGCGCGAATCCAGCAACGGGGGCGGGTCGCTGCGATAAGAAGCTTGACATCTGGTCTGGGGCTTGCGTCATGACGCCCCCTCCCCCCTTGCCTCTGATGGAAACATACAGTAACCCACCACTTTTCGCACTCGACCAGCTGTGACCAATCCATTCGAGCGAGACTTGTTATCTTTTAGGATGTGTAAGGAGGATCCAGCAGTCAATACCAGCTGAGCAGCAGCCAGCGTCACCGGTTGAAGCTGTTATCGAGACAACTTGATCAGCTGTGCAGACTAGTGACGAAACAGTGAGCATGGCATGGAGACGATGGGCCGGAGCTCAACCCCAGAATGATCAGTGGTGGTGTAGGGCAAGAAGCAAAAAAAGGCATCGATAACCTCGGCGAGATGGTGTTGTTTCTATGTTGTTGAAAACAAGCTTCAGAAGAGCTGTCAGCTGCAACCCAAGAAGCTACGCTGCCAGGGGTTTGTTGGTACGAGGTCTCACAAGAGGATGGAGGATGGACCACTCAGCGATGCAAAAGCACCACCAAGACTGGACGCAGGAACCTTGTGGCCAAGGCAGATCAGGATCTCTTAGCATCGGGAGGCCGCCTCCTGGGACACGGGTCGATAGCAAATAGACTACAGTTTCTTGTTCCTCCATCTGTTCGATTCATCGACGAGAAAGACTGGGAGATCGCAGCCGCCCCGCGAGCCTGGTCCCCACCTCCTTCCGGACCTCGATGCCGGACAAGGGTTGGGAGGCCTATCTCTGTGCTCCTGTTTGCCAGTTCTGGATCAATGACATGGCTCGAGCATGGCTCTGCCCGTTCGCTTTGCTCTGCCATGCCCATTGCAACCCTGCGCTACGTGCCATGCCTGTTGAAGCAGCAGGCAATCCAGGCTATTGAAGTATGACGCCAGTCTCAAACCGCTGAGGGCCACAAGAAGCAGCACCAAGTGACGCAAGCTGGCCTCACATGTGTCATCCTCCTTTCCACGACGACGAAGCTCGTGTTGCCATTTGCCTCAGGCGCAACCCATGAACCCTCCTGCATTCCCATCGACAAGCAAGTTGTCCCTGTTTTCCAGCCGATCAAACAGCCAATTAATCTACACCTTTGCTCGCACCAGACTGGTTTTCTGGTTATGCACCCACTGTGTGCATGAACAGGCCCCATCGCTTTGCAGCGTTGCCCAACGAAGCCTGTTGCGAACGTGTACCCGCATGGAGACACCTTTGTACCGTGCCTTCTAGTAATCAAGTACCACAAGCCAAGCGCATGAGCTCGTCCGCGAAACCGTGATAGATAAAACACGCTCATCCTCGTGGGTCCTCTGATGGGCACCTCCGATAACTGGCCTCGATCACGGTCCCAACCCCTTTTCAAGCCGCTGTTGGCGGCGTCACCATCACCGCCAGGTCAGAAACATGGCCAGGTCAGCAGGTCAATAGATCAAATATAGCCACATTTCGAGTCACCATTTACCGTGATACCCAGTGTCTAAGGGGCTGGATATCCCACTACTTAGAGACACGATTACCGCAGCTGACAACCGCTATAGTCTACCTGGTTCGTTGGTCATGCTACCTCGGTACCTGCCTAGGTACTTGGACGAATACATCAGGGGGCCTGACACGATCGCGATCAAGCTTTCCAAGTGACAACGCGTCCCTCCTAACCGGGCAGTGACCTCGGTGCATATAAGAGCTCCTTTCTCCTCCAACACTGACGTCCTTTTCCCATTCTATATTCTTGACGTAAACGTAGCGCATCCATCAATTTGTCTGCCAAGAAATCCCCACACAAAGCACCTTTGACAGCTTGTCACTGAATATCGTGAAACCTTCTCCACTCATATCTCCCATTTCAAACAGTCACCGTGGCTACCAGAGCAATCATGGAGGCCGCCTTCAAGACTCAGTCTGAACTTAGGCACAAGCTAGGACTACACAAGGTCAAAGCCATTCCCAACCAGAACTACAAGGCCCATGGCACCAAGTCCTACGTCTACCTGATCAACAAGTTTGGCTTCCAGCCTACCCAGCCCGGTCCTTACCGCCATGCCACCACGATCCAGCAACGCGGGCTTGCTCACTCGAACGTCGCCAGAGGAGGGCGTGTCCGCCGTGTGCACAAGCTCGTCAAGGCCGCCGGCGAGGAAACTGGTGAGGTCACCGCCGAGGACCAGCAGAATGACTCCATGTACCTGTGTGAGGTCGATATCGGCACTCCTCCACAGAAGCTGAAGCTTGACTTTGATACCGGATCGTCTGACCTCTGGGTGAGTGACTTCTAGGTTGACAGTGTTGTGTAGCCCTAGCTGACGTCCCCAGGTCTTTTCTACTGAGCTTTCTGCAAGCGCCCAGAAGGGACACAATGTCTTTGACCCGTCCAAGTCGTCCACTTGGAAGGCTGCAGAGGGCGAGGAGTGGAAGATCTCTTATGGTGATGGGAGCTCGGCATCTGGTGACGTCGGAACCGACACCGTCAATATTGGCGGTCTAGCCGTCGAGAACCAGGCCGTCGAGCTGGCCAAGACCGCGGCTGACCAATTCACGTCTGGAACTGGCGATGGTCTGCTTGGTCTCGCCTGGCCATCCATCAACACAATCACGAAGAACGGCCAGGCATCCCCACAGAATACCCCCGTTGCGAACATGATCTCGCAGGGCGACATCCCCGCGGACGCCCAGCTCTTCACGTCCGCTTTCTACAGCTCTCGTGACAACCAGGCCAAGTCATTCTACACCTTTGGGTACATCGACCAAGACCTTGTTGGCCAGAATGAAATCTCGTACGTCGACATCGACAACTCTCAGGGCTTCTGGATGTTCCCGTCGGCGTCTGCCACGGTCGCTGGCAACAAGATCGACCTCGCAAACAACACCGCTATTGCTGACACTGGCACTACCCTCGCCCTTGTCTCTGACCAGGTCTGTGAGGCTTTGTACAAGGCCATTCCTGGCGCCAAGTACGATGACCAGCAGCAGGGTTGGCTGTTCCCCACTTCCACCACGGCCGATCAACTGCCGGACTTCAGCGTCGCTGTGGGTGACAAAGAGTTCACAATCCAGAAAGAGGACCTGGCCTTTGCGGTTGCATCCGAGGGCTACTGGTACGGTGGAGTCCAGTCGCGAGGTGACAACCCCTTTGACATCCTGGGTGACACTTTCCTGAAGAGCGTTTATGCTATTTGGGACCAGGGAAATACTCGTTTCGGTGTTGTCCCCAAGATTGAGAGCACCCAGAACCTGGAGCCTCCCTCTACTAGCTCTTAGATAAGTCGCGGAGGCGGCTTTACGAAGCGGATTGACGTGGCGACGATACAATTTTCACGGGGTTCTGATGAGGATTATGATCTGTCCAGGGAAGGAATGGCATCGATGTGCTCCTAGAATGCATCTGCCCTGGTTTTGAGGGGATTCCTGGAAACATACTAGCTAGCGAACTTCACAATAAGAGGGCTTTTCTTCTGAACAACACAGCTGGAGGCCATTGTCCGATTTATGAATAGTCGACGGAAATAGACATGAAGACACTCGGGAACTCACGCCTGCAGAGTGATGGCCGGCATCGGGCCACGTACTTACCTATACACAATATCTCTTTTGTCCTGTTTCGGTCTCGCCACAGCCTGCGATAATCTCGTCGATGACACCATTCAATCAACTGCGTTGCTTGGTTATGGGAAAGAAGAGGCGGGATTTCATATTCCGCCCCTGAAGAGCATCCATATGTCTCATTACGCCGCCGAGACCACAGTTGACGTTTGTGCCCGCGGGTTAATCTGGCACAACGCGACCGTGTAAAATGATTGGCCCTCTCGCTCTGGCGAGGCTTACGCCCTGCATGCCCGTTTGCTTGCTACACCCCGTTGGATCCGGCGACCGCGTGCGTCCTATAGGTCACTCCCAGGCGTAATCCCGTCCGCCGCGATGGTCCCATCAGGGCAACCCGACGTAGCTCCAGGCTTGCTCGCTCAACCTGAGCCGAGTGTTGGCATGCCCCGTCTACCCTTATGGTTTGCGATGCTGCCCTGCCCCGCCCTGCCCTGTTCGGTCCAGCACTGTGCCGCCGTGCCGCTTTTGATAGGTCTGGTCTGGTCGCACGGCGCCGGCCTGACAGGTGGCGGCCTGGTAACGGGTGTTGTATGCGGTATGTGTACGCAGGATGTCTGTGAGGTGATCGTGTAGTGCAGTATACTGACCCTACCGAAAGATAGGGAGGACCAATTAGACCGTTCCCCTAACGCTTGGCGAGCGAGATGGAGTAGTAACCGGTAGTGCTATCATGTGAGGATCGGTCGTCTCCAAAAATCCAAAAACAGATCCAGCCATGACGCCGTCCACTCTGGCCTCGACATCAGGGTTGTATTTGCGATAGAGCCAGTCGATTGCTCCTGGGAGACTGTATCGGAACCTGTGAAGCTGAGGCGCGTCATTCCCAACCCTCCATGCGACTTGTGTGAGGTCAGTCCCAAGAGCTACCTGGGCACGTTAGTATATGCATCGTAATCATGAAAAGGTCCGACACATCGGCGCCGATCAAAGGCCTTTTGGTCAGCCAGCCGCCAGCCCGGGGGTTTACATCCTGGTAAGGTTGGGGTAGCTTCTGCCCACACCGTTGATCCCTGCCAATTGGGAATGTGCTGTGAGAAATACTCCGTCCGCTATGGTAGGGAGAACCGGAGACGAGCCGCTCGATATCCGAAGTGCGTTTTATGCTTTGAGCATGACGAGGATCGCGGGTTGTTGGGAGTGCATCAAGCCGTGTGGTTCACAGTCAAAGCTTCAGTGGGTGCCACACCGACACAGCAAATGCCACCTGTGCGGGCAAGGTGGATTGGATTTTTCTGGGTCTGGATGAATCTGCCGTCAAGCTTGAGATCTAAGATTGCTCAGGTGTTTCGCGATGGGCGATGCAACACCACACTGCTGACTCGAATGGCAAACCAGACAACCGGCTACTAACTGGGCACGTACCCTTCCGGCCCCTGGCACGCCTGGCAGCCCGGGTAAGAAGGAGAGAGACCTGGGTGATATCTGCAGTCTAGTACCTGTGTGCGTAGCACGTACATTATGGCTGGTAGCTGCATTGGCCAACAGCCACTGACGAGGCTCCGCTTGTTTGCTGTGCTGGAGAAGAAGCAGAAGCAACAAGCAGTAGCATCATCCAAGCCGCTTGGCTCCTTCTCACCCTACCATCTGCTCTGGAGACAGGTAGGGACTGTGCTGCAATGTACACAGGACGGGGCCGGAGCTTCCCAAGGCTCCAAGGTTCCAAGGTTGTTCGCAACACGGATATAGTTTGCTCCACGGGCAGGCAGGCAGGCAAGGCACCGCTGTCGTTGTCGACTTGTCAAGGTCATCCCCGACGCCGTCGGTATTAGACCTAGATATCAATATTGGAACGAAGGGACCTGGCCTTGCAGTGGAGTTGAAGTGGATTTGATTGAGCCTGACCTTGATGCCCTGGGAGGCACTGTACAGTATAGATAGATTATATGGTCTAGAATATAGCCATAGGCAGGTGGCGGCCCAGGTACATGCACCGTATCTCCGGTACGTACCTGAGGTGTGTGGTGGACTCTCAGTCTGAGACAGACCATTCACAGCCGGGCAAATGTGAGTTTCACGGGCAGCTGGGTCCCCACGGCCAACGGTCCAGGCCCACGCCCCGGAGGCTGCTCTGCACCTGGGCAGGTTACGGTTGCTGTGTATGCTAGACTGCACGCATGTCACGTAAGTACCTAGGTACGTACCTGCCTGGGTGCCCAGCTAGCCTAGGACAGTCCTGCCTGCCTGGGCGGGCGAGCGACGGCGGGAAAAATACGATACGACACAAAAACACCAGCAACCACTCAAGCCACTTGGGTGGGAAAGGCCAGAGCTTGGGGGACCCATTTTCCACCGCCAGCTCCAGCCCAGCTCCAACCCAGCTCTCCGTCATCCCGCCCCGGCCGCCTGCTGCTGCGCCTGCTGCTGCTGCGCCTGCTGCTGCTGCTGTCGTTGCTGCTGTCGTTCCCAACAACAAAAAAACATCATCCTATCACACCCTGTCCGCATCACCACCGCCGTCGTCGAACCCGGTGTCCCCCTCCCTGGGTTGGTGAATCCCGACGAGACTCTGGCCAGCAGCGCACCCAGCTGTCCCTCCCCAATCCTGCCACCCGCCAGTCTCATGCAACAGGCCTCAAAGCGTTCACTCGCCTTTGACTCTTCCATCCAACCCCCCCCTCGTCTGTACCGCACCGCACCTTCGCCTCCGCGCCTCGCATCACGTCCTTGTTCAGCTCAATCTGCCCAGATTTAGAGGGTCCAAAGCCACAGTCGGTGCGCCTCAACAGCAACGGCAATTGCAGCCACTTCAATCCGGCTGTCACTGTCGTTGTCTGGCATCTTGGTCTTTGGTTGATTGCCTTTTTCTGCTCCGGGCCCTCGCCTCCTACAAGAGCTCGTTCCAATTTCAACAGTCATTCCCACGCCACGCTTCCCTGCATTGCCGCAGCGCGGTCCCTCACAAAATCCATCCACCAATTCGTCCTAGCCTGCCCTCGCTGGTTTGGCAATCAAACGTTTCCCGGCAATCCTCACCTCGACGCCCGACACCGCATGTCGACCCTCGACACAATCTGAAAGCGCTGCAAGTACAGCTCGCGCTGCAGTCAACCCCCCACCATCCTGTCCCCACGACCGTCGATCCCTACACACACAAGATGGCTGCCAATCCCAAGCGCAGTAGCAGGAGGGCCCTCGGTCACCGGCGCCGTGTCGACGACGACGGTGACGACGAAGGTGGCCCCGAGACCCTCGACGCTCTCGACGATGACTCCATGACCGAGGGGTCCGTCGTCAGCGACGAGAACAATCATGCGGATGATAGCGACACCAGCAATGTTGACGAGGCATCACCTATATCCCCGGTTCTGAAGAAGACCTCAGGCCGCGGATCAGCGAAAGCCGGTGATCGTCGTGCTGCTCCCGCTGTACCTGGAGCAACCGACGCTGACGGCCATGTTGCTGAGGCCGTCGCCGAGACGGAGTCACGTTTCCACGAGCTGAGCATCTTGGACTCGCCCAAGACTGCACATGCCGACGAAGCTACCGCGCCACCCTCCAGGCCCGGTGGGCCAGTCGTCGTGAGCTCGACTTCGGTGCCGTCCCAGGAACTTCCCTTCGAACGCCGGCGACGTGAACATGAAGAATACCGCAAGAAGAGGGACGAGGACCCGGCGTTCGTGCCAAATCGAGGAGCATTCTTCATGCACGATCACCGTCATGCGGGGCCTGCCGCGAATGGCTTCCGCCCCTTTGGCAGAGGAGCATTGAGCAGAGGCCGAGGAAGGGGTCGTGGTTTCGGTGGCCCCTTCGCACCGGTTCAGTATGGATTCAACCCCCCCCCGGGTCTGGCATCGCCAAAATGTTGCTAACTCAAAGCTTACAGGTCCTTCCAATCGCCTTTCGATCCTACGACGAGTGCCCCTTGGTCTCACGACATGCATGAGACCGTGGCTGAACCCGTGCCTCCTCGACAACCAAGGCAATCCGTTCAGCCGGCCGAGGGTCTTCCCAATGGTGACGGGCATATCCCCACTTGTCCTTCCAGCAACACGCCGATCAACAGAACCTTATCGACTGAGAAGACAATTGGCAACGTGGAGATACGTGTCTTCTTCCCGGGGCTTAAAGAACCTAAGTCGTTCGCTGGCATATCGATCAAGCGGTACACGAAATTACCAGACCACAGGCCCCCGCTACGCCGTGACAAGCCTGTGCGGATCTCGCTGCCGGAAAATCCACCTCGGTATATCTTCCCTGCCGTTGACAGGTCATTCATCTTCATACCTCGAGCTTTACGACCCAACCAGCAACGGATGCGCGGCAAGCCACGCCCAGGCCTGGGCTCAGTGGGAGGGTACTCGCGCCGCACGAGTGTCTACGGAGGAAGCTATTATGGCGGAAGCGTCTACACCCCTAGTGTTGACATGAGTCGGCGGTCATCCATTGCTCCAGCAGACTTTATTTCCCCAACCGGATCCGCCATGTCGCGTCCCATTGTCCGGCTTCCGCCTATGGCTCGAGCAGATATGCCAATGCCCGTACCCGTGCCAGCCACTATGACAGCAGTCTTCCCCCAGCCTCTTCCAGTTGGCGACGTCCCCGACGCTTCTACACCGGCACCCGTGCCAGAGCAACCCGTGGCTTACGAGCCTTCGATCAGCGACTTGCCACACCCTCAAACGCACCCTCTCCCGCAAAAGCCTATGTTCCAAGAAAGTCGCCCGGGCTCCATCCCCATGCACCAACCCAGGCCGCAGAAGGCTGTGTCGGTGGAGAACATCGAGTCCCCTACGCGGCAGAGCAATCTACCGCAACAATATCAGCAAGCTTTTCACCAGCAGGTGCCCCCTCAGGTGGTAAACAGCCTGTCTCAGGACACGCATGCTCGCAATCCGTCCTACCCGTCTCAATTCTCCACGGGCACACCTCTGTCTCAGATCCCCGAAAGGGCTATCCATGCGGCGCCGTTCCAGCCCTCTTCGTTTACGCAGCCACAACCGCAGCCTCAGCCTCAGCCAACTTACTACAACCAGCCATATCAGATGATGCCACCTCCGCAAGGTTATTACTACCCTCCGCAATACGGTAGTAATATGGGGCCTTCGGCAGCAGCTCCGCCATTCTACCCTGGGACGCAGCAGCCTCAACAGATGAATTACAGCCAAAGCGGCCAAGGTGACCCTTCAGGTGGCCAGGGCAGCGGGCAGGGAGGCGCATCGTCAGCATTAGTTGCTCAAGAGAGCGGGGGCTGCGTGTATTACTACGACGCATCTCAAATACCTACATACCCCAACTACCCGGCATACGCAGCACCCGGGTACGGCATGGGTATGTCGCCAGGACCTGATGGCTTCTACTACAATCAGGCGGCTCCAGGAATGGCTCCTTATCCAGGATAAAGTCTGGTTACGTTGTATGAAGACGCCTCAGGCCATCAACCCAATTAAGCCGTCCAAGATCCCTCAGCTGCGCTCACTGTGTCTACGTCTTTGCCTACTAGTCACTGCGACCATTGCTTCTATAATTCTCCATTAAGGGGAGGATACGAGAGCGGCGGAAGACCTAGTATTGAGGCAAGACGTTGGGGCCATGACCCGATGCGAGGACATTGGGGAAAGAGGCACTTGTGAAGTCCTCATCACGCTACACAGTATTCTCTTGGACGTGTAGCCTACAGCGATCTCGACTATCGCCCCACCAAATCTAACTTTTAAAGAAACATGCGATACCTTCGTGGTGGCCACCGTCTGACACAGGACAGGAGCAAGACACAAAAGGCGTCTTGGAGGCGTTGATGCGAGAGCCGTTCTGCTTCTACTCTATGCGACACTGGATCGATTAAATGGGGCCTCATCGCCGGCAATCTTACGTTACCTGCTCATTTTCTTGCCACTGTTTCCCTACGTGCTTTTCCTTCTCTTGCTTGGCGTCGGCCGAGGAACGTTCCCGATCTGATGTTTTCGACTTGCAAAAAAAGATGGTGGAGGTTTCGGAAACGGCGTTTCGGTGTCCGTGTCTTTACTGTTCGATATAGCATCCGGTTGGTCTATCAAGCGTGGCTGAGTTGGATTGTTTTCCTCTCTCATTGTAAGGTGACTGCTGGTGTGGTAGGTTTGCGGGGTTTGTTTCTTTAATGGACCAATGGCGACCACGACACTCCTTTGACACCGGGAAGAAGAAAATCCCAGTGCTCCCACCAAAACCATTCCTCTCCTGTCTGTGCACCTGCGCTTGCAGACAGGGAAAGTTGACAATCTTCTTGGATGCCCTGGCACACCCCGCAAGAATTTCTTTCCAGGGGGTTGAGGGGTGAAAAAGAAAGGCAAGGCAGGGTGAAAGACCGAGGCAAGGCGCTGGCCCGAGAAGGAATCGGTGGGCAATGATCTTGTCGTCGGGTCTTGGGAGATAGACTTGGTTGGCTAGAAGGCTCGCAGAACATGGTCACTTGCTGCGCGTGGTGGCGGCGGCGATGGTGGTGGTCTCTGCTTGCGGCAAGTGCTTTGGAAGGGTGATGAGGCGACGTTCGCGACGGCTTATAGGTAGTCTAGTTGTATGGAATACTCGCTGTTGAAAAAGTGGGCCTCCACGGTTCAAGTCTCCATGCTTTGTGTCATCCGTGATGAGGTCCTTGTTTGAAAGGAATGGCAGGCTTGAGAATCTGTGTCCGTCATACATGCCTGGTCATGAGTTCCGGCCGGCGGTCATGTCAACTGCTACCACTGGCTTAGAGGTGAACTTAATGCGCTCGGTTCGAAAGAAGACAGATAATCTGGGAAACGTAGGACACGCTGCCCAGAAGTGTCAGATCTTTACAAATCCGACATGAATCCTTTTGGTAAGAGTCATATTGTTCAGGTCCAATATTGAAGCACACGATGATGCCACGTTTTGATTTTGTTGTTGCACCCGGGTCAGACTCGAATTGGCCATGGCTCAGCCGCGATAGCTCCAAGGATGTCGTCAACCGAGTGTGGCACATCTGCCATATTTGAGGACGACAATTCCACCACAAATCAATTTGAGGGTGGGAAAGCTAAGGGCCGCGAGGATCCCGGGTAGAACTCTTTGAGCTCATCTTTTCCCTTCGTTCAATTGATCTGCAGCGCACAACAAGCAACGGGCACGACGGCATGGCGAACACTCCACACTCACTTAACCCTCCGACCTCGACTCCGCGGCCCCTTACTCCTCCTCCCGCGAGTCCATACCCGCCGACGCCTCGCCATCCTGGACGAGGAGGCATAGCGGTCTTCTCTGGCGGGACGGCGGCGAATTTCCTGGTCGACGTGTTCGACAGGATTACCACGAGAAAGAAGTGTCCTCTGCGCTACATCATCCCCATCAGCGACAATGGCGGCAGCTCATCTGAGCTCATCAGGGTATTTGGAGGGCCCAGTAAGACACAGCCGCACCTGCCTCGTACATCATGTTGGTGATTTCTGACGTGCCACAGGTGTTGGTGATGTGCGAAGTGAGTCCTTAGAGCAACCAATCTGAGGAGTATCTAGGTTCTCCAGACTACTGATGCAGGCACGTTCTCAAATCAAGGCCGTCTCGTCCGGCTGATTCCCAACCACAACGGCGATGAGGAAAGGACAGCGCTCAAGTCCCTGTTCGAATACCGTTTGTCTGCGGATCCAATGACAGCGCGAGCAGAATGGCTCGACATAGTGGAGGCAAGGCACATCCTGTGGACCTTCATCCCGAGCCAGCAGAGGGAGCTTATCCGCTGTGTCTTCAACACCTTGAACCTTGAGATAGTCAAGAGGAACAGGCCTACGAGCGTTTTCAACTTTGCAGAAGCCAGTGTCGGAAATCTATTTCTAACGGGGTGGGTTTGCTGAGATGCGCATACAAAGCAATGCGACGGTTTCACGTTCGTTTATACTGTACTGACCCATACCACAGAGCCCGGCTCTTCTCTGGCTCCTTCGAGTCGGCGATTTATCTCCTCTCGCTGATCTGCGCCATCCCCGAATCTACAGCCGTCTTGCCAGCTATCAATTCTAATTTTACGCACCACATCTCGGCTGGCCTCGTCGACGGGTCCGTACTCGCCGGCCAGGTCGCCATCTCTCACCCCTCTGGTCCCACCGCCGTGCCGGACGACACCTTCCAACCCACGGGGATCAAGCACCTTGACTTGGACCGCGTCGAGGACGCAAATCTGCCCGGTTCTCTGCCCGTGCTGCGCGGCCACCACGCCTTCTCCAAGGACGAGGAGGAGGACCTGGCGTGCCGGATCGAGCGGGTGTGGTACATCAACCCGTACGGGCACGAGATCTGGCCCGTGGCCAACCCCAAGGTGCTCGGGGCGCTCGAGGACAGCGAGACGGTGGTGTACAGCATCGGCAGCCTGTACACGAGTATCATCCCGTCCGTCATCCTCCGGGGCGTGGGGGCCGCCGTGGCCAACTCCGCAGTCAAGAACAAGGTGCTGGTCCTCAACAGCAAGACGGACCGGGAGACGGGCCCCGCAGCGAGCCCGATGGCCGCGGCCGACTTTGCCCGGGCCATCGCGAAGGCGGCCAAGGAGAGCCAGACGGACTTTGGCAGCGTGAGCGAGGGCGAGATCAGCAGGTATGTCACGCACGTTGTCTACCTCGAGGGCGCCGAGGCCGGCACCCCTGGCATGCCGAGGGTGAACGTTGAGGAGCTGGCGGGGCTGGGTATCAAGTGTGTCAAGGTCAAGGGGCGGGTGGAGGGCGAGGGCAAGCGGAGGATCGTGAGATACGAGGAGACAGGGCTCGTCGAGGCGCTTGAGGGCATCATTGGGTGAGTTCGCGAGTTGGGCCTAGTTTGTCAAATACTGGGTATGTTTCAGCAAGGACAGTGAGAAGTATGCTGTGGCTCAGGATCTCGGGGGCTCTGAGGAGCATATCGCGGGCGAAAGAGTCAATTGTGGTATGTCAGGCTCACTATCTATCGCCTTTTCCATTTGAAGGAAGTCTCACCGTGCAAAGTTGTGTGTCGTCAAATGTTCCCTACGCCACCGCCAAATTAAGCATAAATCAACGGGACGGTTACAGCTCGGTAGAGTGCTCCATCGGGGTGCTAATCTGATAGGTCTGTCTTTCTCTGTGGTACTGCATTCACCGTCTCATGGCCAGGGGGGAGACAATGACACCACCAGTGCATGAAAGCCACATAGTCTACACCCACCGCTGGCCGATAGTTGATAGCCGCGCAACGCACTTCATCATGGGAGATGACTTGCATGACGGAGGGAGCTCATCGAGCTTACGATGGAGGCTGTGAGGTCCGGGCACGGCGGGCAAGAGGGGCAGACAGTTCAGGCCAAGGCGTGCTCCGGGAGCTTATGCTAGGCAGCCCACCAACCGGCCGTGTGCAGCCCGCCTGCCCGCCCATTGATTCGTTGTCGTCACCACTGCATTCGTGCGAGCGTACGTGTTGGTGGCCGCTTTGGCGGGCTTGGTCGAGGCCTCGCCCAACAACGGTCACTTGCGCACTGGCTGCTGGCAATCTATTCCGGAAGCTTGAACGGGTAGGTGATCGGGGGGTTGTGCTCCACCAGGGGGGGGGTGGGAGACGAAGGCAGTGAGACTCACATGTCGAAAAGGAGATGATGCTTGCTTGTCTTGCTTTGCGGTGAAAGAGCGGTATGAAATCGACCACGCGCATTGTGTAGTAGACCACCGGTTCGGTCCAGGGGGCTGTCGGTCTGTCCACTCAGCGGGCACTCTCCTTGGCACAAAGGCAAACGGGCTCGACTCCGCTTGGCTGTCTGCCCATGGACTGATGGGACTGATGGACCTGATGGACCGACTGACTGACTGACTGACAAACCAACTACCTAGGTAGCTAGCTGACATGCCTGCATGCTAGGACTGATTGACAGGACTGGAGCATATGAGACGGCGGGCAAAGGAGGCTTGTTTCTGATGTATCATGAATGCCACTGCAGCACTTGTGGTCTCAAGTAAAAGGGGGCGAATCATGCGTGGTGTGGTCGGGTCAGACGAGGGGATTGTTACTGCTCCTGCTCCTGCACCTGTGCCTGCACCAGCGCCTGTGCAGACTTTCCCTTCTAGCCCTCGCTGCTTGCGTTACAGGGGACGAGTTCTTGGACGGCGATGACGGTGGCGATCGTGTCTCAAACGCGGGACATGCCCATGCTTGTGGACGGCGAAAGAGGACATTAGTCTACTGGGCAATCATTCGGATACCAAGCCTGCCTGCAGCCTCGCAGGCCCAGGCTCCTGAACAGCTATACTAACTAGGTAGACTACTGTAGGGTGTCCGGGAAGGAGCCCCTGGTGCGCTGAGGTGTACATAGCTAAAATCCCTTCGTTACCCCCGACAGAATACAGTACCCAGCTAGGGTAGTGTACCTAGGTAGAGCGAGAGGCAGGCCAGGCAGGAGCGCGGCCTACGTAGGCCCCCCTCCCAACCCTCTCTTGCCGCCTGCAATGTGATTGTGGAGGAAAGGCTGCCTTGCAGGTGCCTTCTGTTAGCGCCTGTGCCGGGTGGGCCAGACTTGAGCGTAACGTCAATGTCTTTGAGGTGCCACCACCGTCTGCGACGGCTTGCCAGCTCTGCCCAGCTTCCAGTTTGCGAGGCGACACTGACTGCTTTATCATCAGAAGATCGCCCCTTTCGCTGGCATTCTAGACATGCGAGGTGTTGCGAGTCCCCGCTCTCTGCCTGCTGCAAACCTGCAGTACTTAACCCTTCAGCCCCAAGCTTCGCTTCGCTTCCCTCCTGCGCACACCGTAGTACGGTTACACACATGTACGCACTGCAATACCCCGGACTTAAGCCCCTGCGTTCGTCGTCCATTTTGCCCGAGCAAGCCGGCCGAGGTAAGCCGACCGTATGTACACCAACCGATCGACGTGGGATTTAGACCGTTTATTCAACCCGCCTGCCTACTTTAAACAGGTACCTGCACACTCTAGACCACAACCTCGGTGCGGCCAGTACCTCACTTAGACACCACCACACGCGAGCTATACATTAGCACTCGCAGTACCCGCCTCCGCACCAACACTAACACCGCGCAAGCCATTCATCGCTGAACGCCGTCACGTCTTGGGCTGCCAACAAACCGCAGTTCCAGCTCCCCCCAGCTTGTGTCAGGTGTGCGCTGCAGTAGGTAAGCTTGTGCCATTCATTCACTCACTTCCCCTCTACCTCTACCACGGATCCCTCCCTTTTACCTCTCTGATCGGCTTGCTGGTCGCCCTCTTTCCCCTCCTTTCTTCCCTTCCTCAACCAGCACGGCATCCTACCCGTCGTTGTGTCTGTGATTCACCACCCCTATCCTCATCATCATCGCCTTTCCATCCTAGGAAACCTTGTGTGTTCTACCCACCCAGCCATTGACCTGACCCGACCTGCACCTCTCCACCAAGACATCTTCGGCCGATCCACCTGACTTGTACTGTATGTGACGTGCGGCTCATCTCGTGCCTCGCCTTTCCCCAAGCCCTACTGTCCCGTCCTGCAACACTTATCACTGCACTTTCACGGGGCAGCAGGAAACGCCGTACAGTTCACCGCCCATCTCCAGACTTACTCGCGTGTTCTGCCCACTGCAACTGTGCGGTGGCGTGCCGAGGACATCCTAAAACCCCAAGAGACACCTCGCCTTTGCTCAGATCATCAACTACTAATGCTGACACTCTCCAAATCAGACAGCATCGGTCCTCATTCATCATGGCTTCGTCCGCACCGGCGACTCCTGATACTCTTGTTACCCTGAAGGTCAACTTTCAGGGCAGCACTCGCCGTTTCAAGCTGCCTCTTCGTGACCTGGGTGCTAGCACGCTGGAAGATAAGGTACGTCATGCTATCTATCGGCGCCCTCGCCATCTGCACTGCCGATTTCGCCTTATCGTATCCACACCCCATCCCCATCTCTCCCAGGACGACGTCGAAAGGCGGTTACTATCACAGACAGAGCAACAAAGGATTTGGCCAATTTAATGCAATCAAATCATGCAATAATTAAAGGACCTGCATACTAACAGCCCTGCTCTAGATTCGAGCAAGCCTGTGTATTGCCCCTGGAGCACATGCGACTTTTGAACGGTACTCCGACTCTGCTTCTTCCTACGTCGTCCTCGACCACAGCAACATTTCTGTCTGGAAGCAGCTCTATCGTGCTGCCAAGGCGAAGCAAAAGCTCAAGCTCCGAGTAACCCTCAGGGACTCTGACGAAGAGGATAAGGGACCCAAGCCCGTTACAGTCGAGGACGAGCCCGAAACTGAGAACCTCGACTTTGCCCAGAGCAAGCCCGAGGCTCCTTTGATTTCTACGGCTCCGTCCGAAGCTGCCGAGCCAACGAAGGCGGCACCCGAGCCGTCTCCAGTCCCGTCTGCCATGTTCCCTACACTGAAGGACTTGGCAATCTCCGACATGTCGAACCTTGACAAGATCAAGGCTTTGGACCAGCGTTTGGAGAAGGCGATGAGCCAGCTGCAGCTGGGCATGGACAAATTCGAGCAGACGTCCCCTGCTGCCCAGTCCCAAACACAGGACAGCCAGCCCACAGAGCCAGCCACGTCTGTTTATGTTGCCCCCAAGTCGGCCAACTTTGCAGTATGCTGCAACTATTGCGATCGCACCATACCTGATTCCCATTATCACTGCTCGACGTGCGACAATGGCGACTACGACCTCTGCCCCGAATGTGTCGAGCAAGGTGTTACTTGCCACAGTATCGAGCACTGGCTGATCAAGAGATTCGTCAGGGGTGATTCGATTCTGGTCAGCACCACCGAGAGAATCGCGCCCAAGCCGAAGGCCAAGGCAGCCGAGCCCGCTTGGTCTCCCTGCGTTCCCATACACGAGCGACCTTTGCCGCGGCCCAGCCGCTACCCTTCCAGAACATGCAACTCATGCGTGCAGGAGCTGCCCGACAACGAGTTTCTGCACTGCACTTCTTGCGAGGACTTTGACCTCTGCAAGGCTTGCTTCAAGGGCGACCAGCACGGCCACCACCCCAAGCATGGCTTCACCGCCGCCGTCGAGGGGACCCCCATGCCTTCTGATATCTCCAAGCGTCTTTCCCCTGGCCGCAACCAGCGACATCATGCCATCTGTGACGGTTGCGAGAAGTTCATCTTTGGTATCCGGCACAAGTGCCTTGATTGCCCTGACTGGGACTACTGTGCAGACTGTGTTGTGAACGCCGGCTTCATTCATCCCAACCACCGTTTCGTTCCCATCTACGAGCAGTTGGTGGACACCCGCGCGCGAACCGCTACCCGTCCTGTACACTACGGGATCTGCTGCGATGGACCTCTTTGCAACGGCACTCGCAAAGCCTATATCGTTGGTGAGAGGTACAAGTGCACTGTGTGCCACGATACCGACTTCTGTGCCAGCTGTGAGGCAACTCCGGCCAATACGCATAACAAGACGCATCCTCTCATCAAGTTCAAGACACCTGTTCGACGTGTTGAGGTCACCACCAAGGGCGAGGATGAGAATGGTCAGAGGATGCCCGTGATGGGCGACCGCCTGGTCCGTCACCGCAAGTCCACGACCTCTCAGGCGACCGAGACAACCCCCTCGAGCAACATTGCGGCCAGCTCTGTGCAAACCGTCGTCGATGTGAAGCCCACTGTTGCAGAGGCTGAGAGTCATCTCGAGACACTTCAGAAGTGGGAGCGCGCGCATGCCGAGCAACGCGAGAACGCACTTTTGTCAACCCGAGCTCAGTACCGAAAGGCTACTACGGAAGCACAGAAGCCCAAAGCGGTCGAGATTCAAAAGCCTGCTGTGTCGCCCTCCCAGTCCAGCAGCGATGATGTTGAGAAGCTTGTCGCTGTTTTTGAGCGAGACACCGTCGTAGACGGCACCGTCTTGCCTCAAAACCATGTCTTCGAGCAGACTTGGGTGCTCCGTAACGCTGGTGAAATCCCCTGGCCTGCCGGATGCTCGGTCAAGTTTGTAGGCGGCGACTACATGGGCCACATCGACCCCAACCACCCCGCTCGCCTCCATGACCTCGTTTCCGCCTCCGAGTCTACGGTCTGCTACAACTCTCTGGCTCCGGGACAGGAATTTGCCTTCACCGTTCTCCTCCGAACACCGGCTCGCGAAGGCAAGGTCATCTCATACTGGCGCCTCACTACCAGTGACGGTCACAAGTTCGGCCACCGCCTGTGGTGTGACGTCACTGTACAGGTGCCAAAGGCAGTGGAAGAGCCAAAGGAAGAGGAGGTCAACCCCATTATTAAGAGGGAGGTTGAGCCGTCCTCGGAGACCAGCAGCCAAATGATTTTCCCCAAGCTGGAGAAGGAGTCCCCTGAGGCGAGCACCCACGAAGACACCAAGTCTGAGACCGCCGAGGTTGTCGATGAAGATGTTGATGACTTTGAAGACTGCGGCGAAGACGACGACTGGGCAGAGGAAGAGGACGATGCATTCCTGACTGACGAGGAGTATGACATTCTTGACGCATCCGACGAGGAGTACCTCGGCGATCAGCAGAGAATGGTTCAGAGAAACTGAGCGTGGAGACGTTTCGGTTTTTAGGGGTTGCGTTAATACGAGTGATCCCACAGGAAATTCGTGTGTAGGATGATGGTTTATGAGTTTTGGCTGACATCTTTTTTTCCCCGGGCTGACAATGTGTCTCCTTTTTTTTGTATCTGGTACTTTTTGCAGGTTTTCCTACTCTTCCTTCCCTATGATTTCGATGATTTTGTGCCCGCGATGAGCAGGGTGTTCCTACTCCCCACGGCTCTCTGAACCACCACCTCAACGGAATCATTAGCAAGAACAGAATGTCACTACGGTCTCATATCTTTTAGGTTTAGGTTGCAGAATCGACCATTGAGCAAATAAATGTCTTCGGTGTAGTCTAATTGATATGATTAAGTCTTTGATTCTAAATCGAGGCTTCGGCCGAGACAGCTAAATGCAGGCATATTTGTGGTCGGATTTTACTTGCTGATATAGCCGCCCAACAGAGCGACCTATCCGACCTGCTTCCTTCCCGTTTGCTCCAATGTTATTCAAAGGTTGTCTTCTTGCCTTGCGGCTTCACTGGGGCGCCCGTCAACCTCGCCACGCTGATGTCTTGGCGGAAGTTGCTAACCTCCGCCTCCTTAGGCGCAGCTGTGTCGGCATCGGTGTCCCTATCGCCGCCCTCGTCGTAATCCCGCCTCCTCTTGTTGTTGTTGTGCTTGTGGTTGACCGCCTGTGGACGCTGCCTACTACCACTGGCCTCGCGCTTGAGGTTGTCCCTCTGACCGCCAGCAGTAGCTGCAGCTGCTGCAGCGCCCTTGCCGCCGTATCTCTTCTTGTATCTCGTCTGGTCGTCTTCTGCCGCCTCGATCTTCAAGCGCCGACCGTGCAGGGTATTGACCCACCACTTGCGAGTCTTGACCCTCCGCTCGTCCCTTTGTGATTTTGCCTTCTTGGTTGTCTTTTCCTTCTTCTCGCTTTCGTCGTCGTCGTCGTCTTCCTTCCCATCTTCGCCTTGCGCCTTTGTCTCCTCATCTTTTTGCTCTTCCTTGTCGTCGACGTCCATGAAGTCCTCCTCTGTCTCCTCGACCTCCTTGATCTTGACAAACCCCTTCACAGCCCAGTCCGCCGCCTCGGCCTCCTTGAACTTGACCCATGCGTAGCCCTTGCACTTGCCCGTGTCCTCGAACTGCGCAACCTTGAGCCACTCGATCTCGCCGCAGGTCCCGAAGAGCTCGTGGAGGTCATCCTCGGTGGTCTGGAAGCTCAGGTTCCCGACGAAGATCTTCTTGGTCGTGGACTTGGGCTCGACGCTGGCGTCTGCCGCCGCGCCCGCCGCCGCGGCCCCAGCCTCATCGGCGCCGGGCTTGGGCTTGGCGGGCCGGCCCTCGAAGCTCTTGGCGTCCTTGATTAGCAGCCTGCGGCGGTGCCACTCCGTCTCGGACAGGGCGATGGCGGCGATGGTGGCCTCGTGGGTGGAGAAGTCGACGTATGCGTAGCCCTTGTTCTCGAAGGCCTCGCCCTCGGCGGCGCGCCTGGCGCCCTTGGCCTGGGACGAGGGCAACTTGATGCGCGTGATGAGGTCAGCGGTGATGCTGCCGCCCGAATTCTCGACCAGCCAGTCGCGCAGGTCGTGCTTGGTGACGCTGAAGCGCAGGTTGCCTATCCAGACGCCGTAGGGCGACCGCTCCTTCTTCTTGTCCTTGTCTTTCTTGTCATCGCCGCCCTCATTGTCGCTGGCCTCGTCGTCCGAGTCCTTCTTGACGGGGAGGGGCTTTCCTTTCTTCAAGAGACGCTTTGCTTTCTTCGACGGGGGCTCGGGTAGGCTGAGGTCGACTTCGATCTCTTCGGCGTCGTTCTTGCGCTTCCTGGACTTTTTGGAAGCTTCACTGACAACATTCGGGCTTCCCCGCGGTGGGGTTTCTGTTTCTGTTGACATGGTTGCAGATTTCTGCTTCAAAACCAAAGTGGCTGGATTGGGACGGAGAAATGCTTGAAAATACGCCGGGGAGCAGATGCTGCAGCGAAGCCAAATCCTGGATGGGATTCAATTGAGCTGAAATTTTCCCAGGCGATAAGTAAAAGGCGAACCGATAAGGAAGGCGGTGGAGACGAGTGCACATTGATATGCTGATCCCCCGCCCCGCTGCAAGGGTTCAATTCGAGGCCCAGGCCCAGGCCCAGTCCCCATTGCCTAGTGTACACAGCTGCAACCCAGCAAACAAACCACAGCCACATTGCAATCATTCTCCCTTTTTTCCCTTCTTTTTCTTCGTGACAAATGTTTGCCCTGACCTAGGTACGTATGTATACATGTCCAGTCTAATTGCAGGGTTGAAGATCGGATTGTCTTGAATCATGGTATCCGCTTGGTTGGGATAGCACGGTAGGGTCCACTGCGGCAGAGGCCCTTGACTCTGTGGTCCGTCATCGGGACTACTAGGAGAAACTCATCCTCGAGTCACACCAGACCATACATGCATACATTTTATGTGAAAACCCACCGAGCTGGCGGAATTCTCCTGCTCAGAGCATAAGCCCGCCAGGTGGTCATTGTCGACGTTTCGGGGTTCAACACCTCTTTTCTAGACTCTGGATCGAAAAAGACCAATTTTGTGGGATTTGTGACTCGTGGAACCTCCACGACCAACACACCATCACAGCAATCATGGGCCCCGAAGCCTTCGTCATCAAGGTGCCATGTTCCTCTGCCAACATTGGCCCTGGCTTCGACGTTATAGGCCTCGCTCTTTCCATGTACCTGGAGCTGCATGTCACCATTGACCGAACCAAGTCCAGGTCCGACTATCCTCTCAACTGCCGCGTCACGTATGAGGGCCAGGGGGAAGACTCGGGCGAGATCAGCCTCGACCCTGACGCGAACCTGTTGACTCGGGTGGCCCTCTACGTGCTGCGGTGCCACGAGCAGCGGTCCTTCCCGGTGGAGACCCATGTGCACATTAAAAACCCAATTCCTCTGGGCCGTGGCCTGGGGTCGTCGGGCGCTGCCGTAGTCGCGGGTGTGCTGCTGGGCAAGCAGTGTGGTGGACTAGACCACCTGGACAATGACCGCCTATTCGATTACTGTCTCATGATCGGTAGGTATTGACAAGACCACAACGCATGCCTGGGAGTCTCTTGCTGACAACCACCTCACCACAGAGCGACACCCCGACAATGTGGGCGCAGCACTGTACGGAGGCTTTGTGGGGACCTACCTGAAGCCACTTACACCTGAGGACGTGGCACGTACCGAGATTCCCCTGGCTGAGGTCCTCCCTTCGCCGGCGGGCGGAGTTGACACCGGAGCCAGGCCCCCTGATCCGCCACGGGGCATTGGGCATCACATCAAGTTCCCCTGGGCAAAGGAGATCAAGGCCGTGGCAATCATCCCCGATTTCGAGGTTGCTACGGCAAAAGCGAGGGCTGTGCTGCCTGCACAATATCCTCGCCCCGACGTGGTGAGTTTCTCGGACTATCACAGGAGTCTTGCCAACCACGGGATGCTGACCCTTGAAACCAGACGTTCAACCTCCAAAGGATAGCCCTCCTGCCCGTGGCACTTGGCCAGTCGCCTCCGGACCCTGACCTGATCTACCTGGCGATGCAGGACAAACTACACCAGCCGTACCGCCAGAACCTGATCCCCGGGCTGACGGACATTGTTGAGTCCATGACGCCAAGCACACAGCCCGGGCTGCTCGGAGTGTGTCTGTCGGGCGCGGGGCCGACAATCCTGGCTCTGGCGACCGACAACTTCGAGGAGATTGCCGAGAGCATAATATCCCGATTCAGGTCACAGAACATCCAGTGCAGCTGGAAGCTGTTGGAGCCGGCCGAGGGCAGCCATGTTATTCGGAAGTAGCGCTTGGGGACCCTAGACCGGAAGTATGTTCGTAGGTTAGGCACTATGTATTGGCGAGCGGGGCATATCTATCACCATTGTGCGCTTCGGGGGCCCTAGTTGCCTTCAAAAACCGGAGGATCATCGGCTCAGCATCATGAAAATCCGAGCCGCCGCCGCCCCCCGATGGCAAGGTTGCCTGGACCAGTCAATACACCTGACGTGGATGTGATAGGTACTTGAGTAGTAGTTGATCAAGTTAGAAGGGCTGACAAAGCTCGACCGAAGTCGAACTCGCTTGTCTACTAGGCCACGCGACTGCGACACTGCAGTGCCGGTGTCAAAGACTCGGGGCGATGGATGATACATGCTAGTCCGTGTGCTTGACCCGGTGTGTACCATAGTACCGCATAATACTGTAGGCCGAGGCTCGTGACCATTTCAAGTGCATCTCGTTGGTTGCGCACAGCTCCTCCGGGCGCCATTGTGTGTGTGTACTAATCCTGTGCCCAGGTAAGTAGCTCCCCATACCCGGCCAGGCATATGGCTCCGAGAGTGGAAGACAACCGACATGTGCACGGAGCGGCAGTATCGTGTACGTAGCATCATGTAGTCGTATCATCCAGTCTACAATACACTGCTACACAATACCCAGATGTCCCGGTGTCTGAGGTCTGGTCGGCTCTCCTCAGTGGTTGGCAGTGGTTCACGCTGTTGGTGGGTTACTTGACTGTTTGTTTGTTGGCATTGCAGCTTGTTCCCGCGGTCCGATCCACTCGAACGACGGCGCCGATGCAATGCAGGCACTGGGGTTCGAAGACGGCCATCTCTTTTCCTTGACCGCCTTTGTTATCGAGACTTGGAGGCCCAGTACTCAGCTGCCAGCTATGGGGTACCGGGCCCCTTGCCTGGTGCCTGGGTACCTAGGGCCCAGGTACTATAGTAGCTCTAATGGCCGGCAGGCAGGCGTAATTGCAAGGTGCCGCCACACCTGGGAGAGCAGGACTTGGGAGAGGGGGCACGCCAACCTTGGGAAAGTGAGTGCTTGGAAGTGCTTGGACCAGCTCGGACCAGCTGGAACATCACCAACGACAAACAGCAACTGGGTATCCCTCCGTAGCCTGCTGGCCCCCTGCAAAACCCGGATTGCCTGACTGACTCTTGTGTGTCTCGTCCAACTGCCATTTGATGCATGGCAATGCACCCGGCCCATCCTAACCCATCCACATTCACCCGTCGCTTTCTCCGCCATCATCAGCCGCACCAGTCTGAACCGGAAATTGAACGTGCATCCTCCATACTGTAGAATATCCCTCCCACAACAAAGCCGGAGGCACCACACACAGCTGCGCATCGTTACTCCCTGCGTACCTAGGTCGCCTGGGTAGCCAACCCGCCAGTCCATCCCCACACATCCCATCATTCGGCGTTTACCCTCGAGCCCATCTCTGACCTGCGAGCGAAACTTCTCCGCTTCTGCCCTTCACCACTTTCCCTCGTCCCAACCTCTAAGGCGGACCCGCTCAGCATCAGAATTCGCTCGTCCCCTCGTCGCCCTCGCCGCCGCTCTTGTACTCGCCCTCGCCCTCGTCCTCGACGTCGACTCCCTCTTGTCTGTCAGCAAACCGTCCAGCATCTGGCCAGCCATTTGTCTCATCTTGAAGAGGAAAGGGCACCACGACACATTCAATTTCACCACATCAAGGGGCGACTCGCCTGCGTCAACGGCAAGATGAACGTGTTGTTGTCGCAGCCACCTGTCCTCCCTCATCAACACGAAAACAACCGCCTCTCTCCCTCTCGATCTAGTATGTTTTCCTCTTCCAATTCAAATCGGTTCATGCGGATCTGCCCAGAGTCCTTGTCGTCGGAGTCAACGTGACTCAGTTGATATCTATTCGGGATTGAGGTTCTCAAACGCTCTTCAATATCATATCCTGCTGCGCTCTTGGCGCTGACATTTGACCCTTTCTAGTGTCCCCTTTCGCAAACATGGCCTCCACATCACGGAAACGGAAGGCCTCCGATGATGATGAGATGAGCGTTTCGCCTCTTAGCTCTCCTGCCCCTCACCAGAGACAGCTTGCGAGGCCCTCCAAGAAGAGCAGGCTTCCCGAACCTGCCTCCCGAGCCTTGCCACTCCCCCGACTGCTCGAGACTCTGGACAACAACCAGCTGCGGACCGTTCTGCAGAGGATATGCGAGCGACGGTCAGATATACAAGAGGAGGTCCTGAGCGGTGCTCCACGTCCGTCTGCCGCATCCACTTTGCAAGTTCTGGAGTCATATCAACAAAAGCTTGCCGAGTCGATGCCATATGGCCACTCCAGCTCCGACTACGCATACTACCGAGTGAAGCAGCCACTTGCAGCTCTCGTCAGCGCCATCATGGATTTCACACCACAGTACCTACCTCCGATCGAGAACCAGGCCGATGTATCACTTATGTACCTGGATGGCGTCACCAAGG
The DNA here is from genome assembly GCA_023242295.1 of Diaporthe ilicicola. NCBI lineage: Eukaryota > Fungi > Ascomycota > Sordariomycetes > Diaporthales > Diaporthaceae > Diaporthe > Diaporthe ilicicola. Next base: position 11,485 of record JALPVH010000427.1, on the reverse strand, counting down.
TGGCCCACTCGATGCCGAATTGGGACAGCCAAACCTACAGACACCACAAAGATCACGTGTACGACGAAATAGCCAAGGCGTGGACCATGGTGATCACGGAGGCGGCAAAGCGTGGTGGCGGTTTCGCTCTTCACAGGGACGGATGGGACCAGGTTCTGGCCAAGCACAACGAGGAGGCCGGGGGACGACTGCAACCCGCAGTGAACGCCCTGGCAAGCAACGTTGGATGGTCGGGCACGACACAGAACCCAAACGCACAGCCAGGCGCCTCGGAGCAAAACTCGATCCTGGACCAGCTCCTGAATGGGTCATACGGAGCTCCTGTCCGTGTTGGGCCCTTCTAGAGGTGGGGAGCGACCCGCTAGGGCCTAGGGCGCGTGGCCGAAGCAGCATTTTGCGCAGGCCGAGGAACCGAGAAGCAAGGAACGCAGCGTGCGTACCCGTAAATACTGTGCAGGAAGGGGCTACCGTTTTCTTTTGGAGTTCAGAGGGGTGGCATAGACACGGGATCACACATCACGGCGGCGTTATTCACACGGTCTTGCGTCATTTTGATATCCATTTCTTTCCTCAGCTCCCCGGCACGGGACTGAACTCTGTACATCCGGTGGAGAGCATCATCGAGGAAGATATTTGATTGTTTTTCCTTTGTAAACAACGAGGCATGGTAATGAACAGTGCTGTCTATCGGCCTGGTAAATACAAGTGTCCAGCAGGTGTGCCAAATTAGAGGACGTGGCTACGGTCTGCATAGATTGAATGGCTTATGGCACAAAGCATCGTATTGGCCGCAAGCACTGACGCGCGTACCTTCTCATATTGAAGATGACGACTCCCTCATACTAGACTCTACTATGGGTGGTATCACAAGTCATCACTGACCAAGCGACCGATGACAGCTGACCAAGTCCGGTCTGCCAGTGGCAGCGAACTTGGTTGCTGTTTGATCTGCACATGGGAATCCGAACCAAATTCCCTGCAGCAAAGAGGAAGAAAATCAACAGAAGACGACAACAAAGCAAATCTTGTCTTGTGCTTATTGAGTACAGTACCGGTCATAAAGAATAATGTCGAAAGATCAAAGCAGTGCCCAGGGCTCTGTCTGTTTGTTAGTGCTGATTGGTAGGTACCTACCCTAGGTAGGCACCTAGGTACCTAGGTAGTTAGGTATCTAGTCTACCTGGAGGTAGGGGAGCGGACCTCTGCCCAGTGATGTAACCAAACAAAAACTGGGTCACGTGCAGACGCGGTACCAGGCCATTACTGGGGACGGCGCCCAGGCACGTCTCCAGGCAGAGGGCGCGTCAACAACCAAGAGAGAGTGACAGCTCTTGTGGCGTGAGAGTCACCCGTCCATGAAGCATCCCATTCTCCACCCCAAATAAGCCGATATCCGTGGTTGTTTTGAATTTGGGTGAATGCTGCTTGAAAGTACGCCAAAATGCCTGCGTAAGTCTTCATCTACCACAATGGCCCGAGGCTTGCGCAACGCGCCTCGCGGGACGCGCGCGTCTTCGGGTCCCGCCAGTTCCAAACGACTGACCTCTTCATCTCCTCTCCATGCAGCCCAGGCGATCAACACACCATAGTCGCCAACCCGTTCGAGGAGGCCAAGCCGCGCGTCTCAGAATACACGGCGCAGGAAATCGCCACGCTACAGTCGCGCCTCGAGAAGCAACTCGGGCCCGAGTACCTGTCAGCACGCACGGGGCCTTCGGGGCAGAAGGTCCACTACATCGCCGCGGAGAAATGCATCGCTCTCGCCAATGAGGTTTTTGGCTTCAATGGCTGGTCGTCCATGATCAAGGAAGTCCAGGTGGACTTTGTCGACGAGCACCCCCAGACGCTCAAGATCTCCCTGGGGTTGTCCGTTATAGTACGTGTGATGCTGCGCGATGGGACATTCCATGAGGACATTGGCTACGGCCACATCGAGAACTGCAAAGGCAAGGCGGCGGCATTTGAGAAGGCAAAGAAGGAGGGCACCACCGATGCACTGAAGAGGGCGCTGAGGAACTTTGGGAATGTGCTGGGAAATTGCATCTACGACAAAGATTACCTGAAAAAGGTCACCAAGTTGAAGGTCGAGCCCAACAAGGACTGGGATGAGAGTGGGCTGCATCGACACGCAGACTTTGCCAAGAAGGTTGAAGTCAGGAGGGAGCCGTCTGCCCTTGATGTTGGTAGCGCAGGTTTGTTGAAAACGATGTCCAACCGCGATCACGCGTCACTGACTCTGTCCAGCACCTTCCGCCATCGACTCTTTCGAAGATCTCCTTGGAGAGTTTGATGAGGTTGATTTCAACATGGTGGATGATGACCATCCCGACGAGGTTTCACTGCCACAAAGTGCAAAACCTACTCCGCAGTCTAACAACAGACCCAATCCACAAGCGATGCAGCCACCTTCAAGACCTCTGGCAAGGTCACACTCAGCAGGCAACCCACCTCGGCCTCCTCAAACTCCCGCCCAGGGTCAACAACATGCACGACCGGCAGCTCCAAACCACCCTGCTCAGAACGCTCCGCGGCCACCACAGCAGAATCAGTCGCGGCCTCAAGCCGGTGGCCCTGTGCAAAATAACAAATCAAGCAACAGTGGCCCACTTCAGACACCACCACAGGCGCAGAGTGAGAACCCAGGTACCGTGGAAGGCGTGGGATTCTTTTCCGCTCGCGCGGTAAAACAACTGGCTGGCCAGAAAGAGGACGAAGTCAAGCTGCCCACCGCTCCCTCTGTCGGCCAAGTCTTCAACCCCCATGCCGAAACCCCCTCAGTCTTTAAGACACCCGGAATTGACTACAGCAAGTCAAGACCGCTTGGGAGAGACCTCAAGCACCACGCACCAGTGGAGCAAGACGAAGGCAATGGCACTGGAGTCGGAGATCCTGGTCCAGGTCCCTCCACCCCATCCATGACCAACGGTTTCAGCCGGGCCGGGCCCGCACAACAACAGGGCGCTGGGAATGCACAGAGAGGGAACGTCGTCAACCCTCAGCTCAACCAGACGAGACGCATCGGGGCTCCGCTGGGCCCGGGTAGTCCCCTGGGAAACAGGGGCCAGTATCGTCCGCCGACGTTCAAGAGGCCACCGCCTGGCGAGGGCAACAATGGTGTCGCCGGTGGGGGCGGGGCGAGACCGGCTCTGGCTGAGGTTTCAACGAACGGTACGGCCAGTATCGCTGCTGCGGGGGGAGGAGCTGGTGGTGTTGGTGGTGACCCCAAGAGGCAGAAGATTGGGTGATTGCCATGGGCGAGAGGTTGTGACCACGTTGGGTTTTTGCTAGCGGCTTCAGCGGCATCAGCGAGCGTAGGGAGGCACGTATGACAGACGTGTTACAGTGTGTCAATAGGAGTCGCTTAGGCATCTAGGCGTTGTGGAGTTCGTCGGCGCGACAGGAACAGAATCGAGGGGCCAAAGAGAAGTGCCCTTAGGACTGCTGGGCGCATGCTGTTTGCTGCTTGCTAACAAGTTTAGATCGCCACGACTATGAGTATAAGAACCTTCAATATTGACAATATAAGTCTCACTTGTGTGGGCTCATAGAGCCAAAGAGCGGATGAATCCTCTCCTTCGTCCTGCATATCTGATCATTCGATGTTGATCGTGACTGGCTGCTTGGCTTCCACTTCCGTCAGACAACTTCTTTGAAATCGACAACGGCGGCGGTGAGCACATCCTCGAGGTATCCGTTGGTTTGCTTCCCCGACTTATTGTTTTTTTTTTGGCCTTGGTCCCGGCTCAAGTTGTAGATATTATGTGACAATTCTTGTCTCACTCAAGCAAAAGGTGATGCACCGCAAGGTACATGCGAAGATTCTCCGCCGCGTGTGCTCAAGTCTTTGTGGTAGCCAGCATCAGCTTCACCGATAGCTGAGTGCCTCTCTTTTCTGGATCACGTTGGTGCTTTAACGTCTGAACAAGTCTAGCTTGAGAACCAAGATACGACTCTCTCGAACGCTCTGAATGCATGGTGGTAAATGGTCAAATCAAGAGGATGTAAGAAATTCAACTACGTAGAGGAGTGGAGGCAAACAGATAAACACGTGCATGAGTACCAAAGACAAGTACTTTAGTTCATGAACATGGAGCTCGCTCAACTGGAATCCCAGACGCTGTGGTGTTCTAGCCTCTGCTCGTCATAGTCTACTTTCATATGCTTCACTGTTGGTATTCTGGACACAAACTGCCATTCTGTGGCAGGTATAAGATGATATATCTCCTGGAATCGGATCATTTTTTGAAGCGGCTTTCAGTTGGTGGCTTTTCTAATCAAACCATCATCAACCTACAGAAGTATCTCATTTTGAGTCTTTGTCATTTGGTTTCTTTTACATACGTATCCTATATATCACATAGAGATGGAAGACGCCATCACAAGGAGAGCGGTTGTATCAATGAGGTAGATTTTGCTCCATGTATGGTGATGGACCTGAAGACGTGGTATGATTCGCCGTTCTCAGAATCTCAGTGCTGCCCGTGTTTCGTGTAGAGCACACCTTGACAAAACAAAAGATGGCTGGTATTCAGGCAACAATGCCACACAGCCCACTCGTGTGGTATTCTCCTTGCCCGGAAATGGGTCGAGGACAGCTCCAATACGTCACAGACACACGTACAGTAACACCAGTCGCGCACCCAAGCAGCTTTTGACCTACAGGTAGATCTCTCTCTTTTGGTTCGAGTCACGATGGGAGTATGATCCTGACATCGGTTTACTTCTTATCGGCTATGCGCGCACGCCAATGCCAGCTGCCAGCCGAGACATGCATCGAGTTCTGGCCTGTCCCATTCAAACCGCTCCCTGCGCGATCACCGCATTGAAGCGCTGACGCCAAGCACCTCCCTCACCAACACTTACTTGCTCAATGCCTAGCTCGCTTAACCCACACAATCCATCAAGTGACCTCTCTTTTGCCGGTCCACATGCAGCGAGCACGACGCCGACAAGCCGTCCAGAGGTCCGTCGTGCAGCTGTCTCTCTGGCTTCCTTGGCCGACCTCAGCCTTGACTTGGCCAGTTAGTCCCCAACAACCAAGATGATTGCTTGTAACTTACTTGCTTCATCGCGGGGCAGAGCACATGACGACTAGCTAATGCTGTCCACGGTCGAACCTTTCGATGTTCAGCGTCCTACATAACCGGGCAACCGGCTAGTGTCAGCTGAAGCGGAAGCCGTGTAGCAAACGAAAAAGGAATCTTGCCTCTCTGTGCTGACGAGACGGGCTGGTGCAGGATGGTCGCACTACGTCTGCGCAAGCCGCATGCGTGTGGGAAAAGCAAGGCCGCGAGATGTATCGGAGGGGGTAATCGGATAAGCCCTACCTGGCCCCGATGCAGATTGTTCAAAGGAGGCAATGCTCACGAGTTTGTTGGGGTCTACTTGACGGCGAGTGCTGCCCGGCCAACTCTTATGCCGACGTGCGATGCTTGTCTCACTATCTATAGATCTTCCAAGACAAAACCCAGGCGACTGTCTGGGGCACTGTAATTCAGTACAGAACATTCACGTCGAGCAACGTTGAAGGGCCATCCATACAAGCGAGCCACTGGCTGCCGTCACGGGAACTCTAGAAGCCATTGTCAAATGAGGCCGGTCACGCTCGCCTCATCCGAGTGCGTCGGCGACACAACCTCCTGAGGTCTGCTGTTACCACTGACCGGCTCGGACAGCTCGACCACATTCTCATCCTATTCGCCAGGGCCCCTGCTCTAGCAGTGGCTGTCTCGAGGCTTTCCCGAGGAGTCTGTCCGACAACACCAACCTTCATCAAAGGCTGATCCTTCATCAAGACGATAGGCCCCCCGAGTCCCGCAGCACTACGGAACTTTACACCGCCTCAGGGCAAACTGTTCCACGACATGTCCGCAGAGCTAAAGAATGCGTGGTGCGCATGCAACCGCCCATGCCGTCACCTTACCGAGGGCCAAGTTGCAGCAGGACTTGGAATCTGGCGGGCGGGTCCTCTGTTCGACGTGCCGAAGCGTCGAGCGGCTTCCAAGGCTGTGCCCCGGCACGGATAGCTGCAGGAACCTTTTGGCTAGCCCGCTGCGCCTGATCGACTTTCCCATGCTGCCAGATAGAGGGACTGCGCGCCACCACGTAGCCTAGTGCACAATGGGCTTTTCCGAGCTGGCCGTGGCCGGGGAGCAGGCTCGGGGGACGCTGGCAGTCTGGGATGCACCACAGCTTGTGTACCGCTCGAGTCGAAATAAGGCATCCGAGACACCTCGGAAGAGATGTCGCATGTCAACGGCGCGTCCAGGTGCTCGGGGGGAGGGGGGGAGTGTGGGCCGCTGCTCGACATTCCGACCTCTGACTATGCCAGGAAGCAGGCCCGATAAAAGCTGACGGAGACGACGATTTTGGCTCTCCCAGATGTATTGATATCTGCAGACCACGCCTTGCAGCCAGCCACCAGGGCCATAATACCTTCCAAACGCTCAAAGCTGATGTGGACGGCAATTTGTGATGAGTGCCTCGTCTTGTTGCCGCCTTATGAGCTGCGGTGTAAGGCAACCTCGATATAAGTAGTCATAAGTCGGACTCGCAGTCAATCGAACGGTTTATGGTGCCGCCTTGCTCCTTGTGTGGTGGGTATGTGTGCAGGGTTGTGACGAATGACAAGCTAGATGGGGAACAATGAGAATGGAAGTTCGCCGAGCTACTTTCTGATGGTATTATTTCCTTGCTTTTTGTGATCAGCAAGTAGCCGTCTGGACTTCACGGTGATCGAGTGCGACTCGAGACTTCTACTTAAACTCGCCACACTCCTCGCATGCCCCAAGATCGATTGAGAATACCACGAACTCCCGCTTCGAATCGGAAAAAGTCCGCCATAACGGACCACATCTTAGGACTTCAATCGGAGCCGCAGCACGACAACACCTTACTCCTCGGCCCGCTGAGAATGTCCAACGAATACTACGCTGACAACCCCCCAAAGCTCCCATCAACTGGGGACTACACCTGCGGCTGCATTGGAGGAAACCATCCCGTTGAATGTTCCAACTGCCGGGGAAGTGTCTGGACTTATGGAAAGCTAGGCGGAAAGTGAGTCACTTCTACAAGTTATGCCCAGAGTTGCCTGTCTCTTGCTGAGGAAACATCAGACAGTGTCCTGCTTGTAACGGGAGTGGCACACAAGTAAGCAGAGTCCCAAGCCCCATTGTGTCTCTACGACTGTCTCAAGGACGGGGCGGCCGTTCATTACAAAAACACCCGAGACAGTATCAGACAGCCCTTCGCTTATTGGTCCTCGAAGTTAGAAAGGGTGGCAATTAATTCGAGGCATGGGCAGTGGGTTAGATGTCCAAACGGGTGTGCGCAAGTTGGCATTGTCACCAGCTCTTCGAGCCTCACGTTCCGCAGTCGGCCAACACCGGGTAGCAGCTCGTCTAATAGGCCGTCGAGAGAGCATCACACGACTTCGCGTCGAGAATAGAGATATTGAGACAGGGGAGGTCGTCTGAATGAGATTGGACAGTGGCCAGGAGCCCATGTTCTAGGGCGGCATTGATGTGTTGGTTTACAGGGGATATTTGTGGTACCGATCGATGTGACATCCGAGTGTCCTCTTTCACATCCGTCACTATTTCAGCTGGCGCCGCAGTGCTACGTTGTGACTCGCTTCGAGAACGGCCGCAAGTACAGTCTGGCATCCTTTCTTTATTCCTGTGTGCTGGCGAAATTTGGACACCGTTTACTTATATAGGGCTTCGGCCACATTAAGTTTTTTTTTTTTTTAAAAAAAAAGTTTATTATTTTATCTGCCTGCTATCTGCTTAGCTTCCTAGCTACCTTTTAAGAAGCTTAAATATAAATTTAATAATAATATATTTTAGTAATTTAAAATTATTAGCAGCTTTAAATTTTTTTATTAACTTTTATCCTTTAATATCTTTTTTAAAATATTTAAAATAAATTAATTTAAGATTTATAAAGATATAATATATTTAAATTAAAATTAATATAATTTAATATTAGTTATAATATAATAAATTTATATAGTAAAAGCTTTTTTAAAGCTATTTATAAATATATAGTAAAATAATAATAATAAATAATTTATTTATTTATTAACTTATTTTATAAAAAGCTTATATTAAAAGATTATATTATATTTTATTATATCGATTATTTTATTTTTTTAAATTCCTTTATTAAAGTAAAATAATAATAAATATTTAAGAAAAATAAAGTATAATATATTTTTTAAAATTAATATAATAAGTTTTACTATATAAAACTTTTTATAATAACTTATTAATTTACTTTTATAAGCTTATCTATAATTAAAAGCTATTATTTTACGCTAATATCTATAATATTAAGTTATATTTATTTACGCTAATACTTTTAATAAGCTATTAGCTTATTAAGGTTAAAGTTATTATAAGCTATAAATAACTTAGTTTAATATTATTAAGCACTATATAAAAGTGTTATCGCTATATAACTTAAACCTTTATAAGTTACTTAAAATAAATAATATTAAAAAGCTGTTATTATTATAATTAAGGTTCTAGCTTTACTTTATAAATATATATTTATTATAACCTTATTTTACTATATTATAAAACTATTTAAAAGTAATTATTTAATTAAAACTAAAATAATTATTAATTAAGCTTAAACTATTACTTATATACACTTAAAACCTTTAAATTAAATAAAGCTATTATATTTTATTATTTAAATATATAAATTTAATAGCTTTATTTATAATGTTAAATATAAATAGCTATAAAAATAAACTTTATTTATAATAAATAAATCTTTATTTAAGTAAAAGATTTTTTTATTAAAATAAAAAAGCGTAAAAATAAAAACCTTTTTCTATTTAAATAAATTAATATATTTATTATTATTTTAAAGATATATAAGATTTATTTTAAAGAAATAAAGAAGTTTATTACTTATAAAATAAAAATTAATAATAAGCTAAAAGGAAATAAGTTAAAAAAAAAAGGTTAATTATTTAATATATTTTTTAAAAAAATAAAGCTTAATTATAAAAATATAATATAATTAAATAAAATTTAATTTAAAAAAATATAATTATAAGTCTTTTAACTTTATATTTAAAAGGGTTAATTTTATTTATATAATAATATATAGCTATTATAAAAGCGTTAAGCTAAACGCTAGCGTAAGGCTACACTATAGCCTTTATCGATAAGCTTATCTTATTTGCTCACTGCCCGCTATAAAGTATGTTATTATTAAGCTAAATACCCCTTATAACCGGATAAGCGTTTTAATAAAGTTTATATTAAATAGCTTTTTAGCTTTAAAAAAGCTTTTAGCTTAATATATTATAATATAATATAAAAGCTATACTTATTATATTTTTTATTAAATTTTTTATTTATTAAAAATATTTATAAAATTTTATTTTATTTAGCACCGTGGCGCATTAGTTAAGCGTTAGGGTACCCTTCTGCACTAGCAATGCAAAGGGTATAGGTTTAAATCCTGCCAGTACCTCTAAACCTGCCCTCCCTTTAGTACGCCCCTTTAGCGCCGAAGGGCAAAACTATTTACCCCCTAACTAATTCCCTGTAATTATATACCTATTACTGTTAGTTACTATGTCCCCCTAGCTAATAAGGTTTTTTCCCCGTACTGCAGGTTTTTCCTTATCAGGCGCTTATAGGACCTCCCGGGAGGTACCTAACGGCGCAGCAAATGCTCCTTATTATATAAAGTCACTTGCGGAAGCTTAAGTGTAAAGTAAACCGAGGTTTATCGAGAAAGGGGGAGCTGCAGCCTTAACTACCGCAGCTTCCTTCCCTTACTTACTATATTCCAAGCTTTAAGAGACAGAATTCAAATAAGACAAATAATCTATAAAATTTTATTATTTTTTAAAAAAGAAATATAAAATAAAATAAAATAATAAATATATTTTATAAAATTATCTTTATTTTTACCTTTTTATATCTTTCTTTTAAAATTAAATATAACTTTACTTTAACTTATAATATAATTATAATAAGCTTAAAAGATATATATTATAAGTTAATAAAAATTAAATAAGTTTAAAATCTTATAATATATAGTTTTAAAAATATATTAATAAACTATTAATATTAATTCTTAACTATTTTAAATATTTATTTAATATAAAATATACTTTATATATATTAAGTATAAATATATTATATATATATATATAAGTTATATAAGGATTTTTATTATATTTATTAAGATATAAATAAAGATATTTTAAAAAGTATTTATTTTAAAAAATTAATATTATAAAATATATCGTTTATATTTATTAACTATTTTATTTATTTAAGTTCCTTTATTAAGCTAAAACGATAATAAGTATCCGAAAAAGATAAGGCACAATATATCTTTTAAATTAATATAATAAGTTTTACTATATAAGACTTTTTATAATAATTTATTAATCTTCTATAAGCCTATCTATAATTAAAAGCCGCTATTCTACGCTAATAGCCGTAATATTAGGCCGCGCTTAATCTCCTATTTACACCGATACTTTTAATAAGCTTTAATTCCACTATTAGCTTATAGTTATATATATACCATTATAACAGATAGGGAGGAGCCGGTATTATTAAGGTTAAAGCTATTACGGGCCGTAAGTAATTTAATTTAACGTTATTAAGTACTACTAATATATAAAAGTATTATTACTATATAACTTAGGCGAATATAAGTTGCTCGAAATAAGCGATATTAAAAAGCCGCTATTACTTTAAAGGTTTTAGTTTTACTTAAGTATATACCTATTTAGTAAAACTAAGCAATATAACTTTATTCCGTAAAACTATTTAAAAGTAATTATTTAGCCGAAACCGAAATAATTACTAATTAAGCTTAAATTAGCATTTATATACACTTAAAACCTAAATAAAGCTATTATATTCTATTACTAAGTATAATATCTAGATATATAGATTTAATAGCTTTATAGCTATAAAAATAGATTTTATTTATAATAAGTAAATTTTTACTTAGATAAGAGGTTTTCTTATTAAGGTAAAGAAGCGTAAAGATAAGAAATCCTTCTTATTTAAGTAAATTAATATATTTATTATTACCTTAAAAATATATAAGGTTTATTTTAAAGAAATAAATAAGTTTATCGCTTATAAAGTAAGGATAAATAAGCCGAATAGAAAAAGGGAGGTTAATTATTTAATACGCTTTTTTAAAAAGGTTTACCTTTTATTTAAATAAATTAAAAAGATAAAGCCTAGTTATAAAAATATAATATAATTAAATAAAATTTAATTTAAAAAAATATAATTATAAGTCTTTTAACCTTATACTTAAAAGGGATCGTTTATATATATATATATTTATTTTATATACTATATTTACTATATAAGGAATAAGTTTAAATATATTATAATATTATTAATAAATTAAAAAATATTTATATATATTTTAGAAAATATAGTAATATTTAATTTAATTTCTTTATTATTAATTAATATTAATA
>JALPVH010000426.1:0-38306 GCA_023242295.1 Diaporthe ilicicola | reverse complement strand
TATATTATATATTTATATATTATATATTTATATATTATATATTATATATTATATATTGTATATTAAATGGCTTATATATTTATATATTTATATATTAGGTATATAATATATAATATATACTTTAAAAATAGATTTAAAAAATAAAATATCTGGCTTTATAGAGCGATTTTAAGCTATAAGAATAGCGTATTTAGTTTTATTATATCTAAATCTTTCCTAAAGATATAAATACTAATACTTAAGTTAAATAAAATAAATAATAATATTAAATTATACATTTCTAGATTATATATAATCTTAAAATTAAAATAGCTAGCTATATTTAGCAAACGTAGCTTAATTTAACTATATATTTAGCTTTCCTAAATTTAATTCCGAAATAAAGATATAAATACTAATATTTAAGTTAAAAGCTATTAGGCCACCTATCTGGACCGTCTTTAAGCTTAAGAAAATTTACTATTTAACTATTAGTATTTTTATCTTTAAAACGGATTTAGATATAAGGAAACTAAATAGGCTATTTTTACAGCCTAAATTAATTCTATATAGCTAGCTATTTTATTTTTAATTTCTATCTTTAGATTATATATTATATATTATATATTAGGTATATAAATATATAAATATATATATATATTTATATATTATATATTTATATATTTTTTATATATTATATATATATATTATTATATATATATATTATATATTATATTATATATTTATATATTATATTTATATATTATATATATATATTTATATTATATATATATATATTTATATATTATATATTAAACGGCTTATATATATATATTTATATATTTATAGATTATTTATCTTATTTAAATTCTATCTCTTAAAGCTTGGAATGCAGTAAATAAGGGGAAGGAAGCTAGTATAGGCTATAGCTTCCCCTTCCTCTATAAACCTTAGTTTGCTTTATACTTAAGCTTCCGCAAGTAACTTTATATAGTAAGGAGCATTTACTACGCCGTCAGATACCTCCTAAAAGGCCCTATAAGCGCCTAATAGGGAAAAACCCGTAATACGGGGAAAAAACCTTATTAGCTAGGGATATAGTAATTAATAGTAATAGGTATATAATTACAGGGAATTAGTTAAAGGGTAAATAGTTTCGCCCTTCGGGGCTAAAGAGGCGCGTACCGAAGGGAGGGCAGGTCGAAAAGAAGGTACTGGCGGGATTTAAACCTATACCCTTTACATTACTAATGCAGAAGGGTACCCTAACACTCGACTAATGCGCTATAGTGCCATTTATATATTTATATATTATATATTATATATTTTTATATATTTACAACTTTGCCTTTATTAAGTGGTTTATTAAGCTCTACTTTTTAATATAATTAATAATTATATTATAGGTTTAAATCTTTAAAGTGTGCTTTAAAGCGTAATTCCGTAAGAAACTAGGTGCTATTTTCGCTATATAGAAAATTAGGCCCTAATACCTTCCATTACCTTTTAATTCTACACAGCTAATAGTACCTATACCTAGCTACCTATTAAGGAAAAATTAGCTAAGCTAAAGGCTAAGAAAAACCTAGTAAAGAAGCTAAGATTAGCTTCCTTAATGCGCTTAATTATTTATAAGGAAAAACCTTACTATATTAATAAATATAGGCGTTGCTAATTAAAAGCTAAAGGGCTTTAAAAGGGGCGTAATTTCGCTTTTATAAATAAAAGAAAAAGTGGTATTAGCGGGAATTAAACTTATAGCCTTTATATTTATTATTATATAAGGCTACCTAGCGTTTTATTAATGCGCTATAATGCTTTATTTAATATTATAATATTAAAGGCTTTTATTTATTAATATATATTTTTATATTTACTTATATAAGGTTACCTATATTAGTATAATTTCTTAAATTATTTATATAAAATTTAAAATTAGATTATTATATAAAGTATTTTTAAAAGTTTTTTTTAAATCTCTTTAAATATAATTCCTTTTTATTTATTAATTTATATTTATACTTTTTTAAAAATATAAAATAGCTTAAATATCTTTTTATATTTTTAATAAAGTTAAATTATTTTATTATAAATATTTTAGCTATATCTCTTTTTAAGGTTATTATATTATTTTTATATTAATTTTATAGCCTTATAATATATTAATTTATATATTAGGGTAATAATTTAAAGTAATTATTTAATAAGCTTTTTTATTTTATATTTTCTTTTAAATTTTATATAAAGTTATTTATATTAAGTAAGGTTTAAATTAAATATTTTAAAACTATTTTTAATTAAATCGGTTATTATTTATTATTTAATAGCTTTTTTTAAAGTATTTTTTTTATTTTTATTTTTACTATTAATTATTTATAATTATATATTTTATTATATAAGTAGTTTTTTAATATATTTTTTTTCCTAAAGGTTTAATATCTCGGAAATCGGAAAAAAAGGTTTTTTATTTAATATATATTTTTTAAGCTTAAAGGTTTAAATTTAAAGCCTAAATTAATAATTTTAATCTTTTCTAAGCTTAAAGGTTTAAATTTAAAGCTTAAATTTATAATTTTAATCGGTTTAATTACTTAATTTTATTAAAAAGATATTAAAGGTTTTTTATATTTATATTTTCGGCTATTTTTTTAATTAGCTTAAAGCAATAAAACTTTTAATTATTAAATTATATATAATTATTAATAATTATAGATTATTAAATAGGTTTTAATAATAATTTAATTATATTTATCTTATTTATATATTCTCTATAAACCTTTTCCTTTCTAGTAATTAGGCCTTTTTATTAATACTAATATAGATGCTTAAGGCACCCCTTTTAGGTACGCCCCCTTTAGGCGGTTTATAGCGGACCGTTAAATCTAATAGACTAATTTACAGTCTAGTCGAAACCTACTTCCCACTAATCGAGAGAGACATGACTAATGCTTATTATATTGCTGTTAACTTAGTAGGTTCTCAGCACTTTAATTCGCTTGCTAATGTCGTTGCGTACTCAAGTACCTAAGCATTTGGTGGTGGGTTTGCCCGAATATAAAGTGGGTATAGGGAAACTTTCTTGTCGTATGTCTCCAAGTCAAGCAGTACATGGTTTAAATTCGGCCACTGACGTCACGAGAAAATGACGACAATACCATGACTCGCAGCAAATCATGGAGTGCCAGCGCGTTCAGGTGATCGGACCAGGCGTCCCCTGAAAATTCAACCGAAGTGTTCATTAGGATTGAGCGAATACATAAATCTGAGGAACACATTGCAAGAAGAGAAAAGAGATTCTGTTTCTCTCAACGATATCGCTACCCTATCGACTTCTATGCGATTATCGATTTTAGTTTACTTGACATGTTAAGCATGACCGACTAGTAGGGAAGGTCGAGGAAATTGAACCTCTGATATTTTAGTGCGTAGAAAAAGTCACCATCTTGAGGTTGTTCAAATAGTGGTTCAGTTCTTCACCGACGCAAAAAAGGGTCAAAAGAACGGTACCAGTGTGTACGACTAGAATTTCATTCAATATTATCTAAGAGGAGGCTAAGACTGTCAGGCTGAAATTAGATATAATACAGTTCGGAGTCCTCTCTGACCGTTCGTGTGGTCCTCATTCGACTTAAAATAAATTCTGTCTCGACTTCTCAGCTTGGTCCGCCTTCATGACCGCATACTTGAAGACATGAAGCAAATGCTCGGAGTCTTCCAACCCGACTGAGATTCGGATTGCGCTGTAGAGAGTCCCATATCAGATATCTTTGATTCTTCATGGGCCCCGTATATGAGATACGGATGCCTAGGTATCCCAGAGCAAGCGTTCTATGCGCACCCAGGTGTGGTCCATGATATGTGTGAATATTGTCGTATAATGCCACCGCGCTCTCCTGCGACTTGAAACCAACGCTGAAAAGACACCCGTACCCTGGCGTGAAATCTACCGTGGGTGTCCGCATGAAGATTTGGTAATTTCCCTGCGCATCTGCATGTGGGGTTGTAGGATAGATAGCCGCCATGCCTGACTGGAAGAGATAAACATCTGAATGTTGTACTTTCTTCTGCCTTATCGTCGCAGGAGCGCGCTCCACAAGGCAAGCTATCCGCTCACGAAGCACCTCGTGAGGCGTTTCTAGCATGCTTCTAAGTACAGGTACAGCAGAGAGAGGAATCTTCTTCAGTGTGGTCTGGTTGTCGAGGACATTCTCTGCGAACCGGATTGAAATCCCGACACCGGTATCTGACCACCAGGGCATGACGTGGAGCGGCTTTTTCACTGGAAAGAACACGGCGAAAGTCTGCAATTTCTCGTCGTTGGTTTTACCACTTTCAAAGGCCCGGATAATTACTGTCGAAGCGTCGAGGGTTTCTTTGGCGTCCGTCCGGTTCGGAGTAGTAATGTAGTTGACGCACGCTTGCGCCACTTGTAGCCTTGGAAACAAAAAGCAGGTGTGCTCCTCCGGACTGTGTCCGGACAGCTTTGAGATCACCTCAATGAGCCTAAGTGAACGGGCCGAATTTCGGCCAGGCTCTCATGAGAATCATGTGAATTAAATGGAATAGCCTACCTGAACACAGTTTCTATGAAGAAGAATGCGTGGATAGATGCTGACGATCTTAGAAAGATGGGCAGGGTCCCGTTCCGAATGCTTGACCAATGCTTGCCATCCAGTGATGTGCGATGTGTCAGAATGGCGCGGAGCCGGCGGTAGTGGATGAGACCATGGCGTATCAGTCTTATCTGGCTCTGGTATGTCTCGAAGCTCAATAACGTCGAGAGACATTTCGCTATAGCACAAAAAGTAATGCAGAAGATAATTCGATTCAATACCGTACTGGCGTGCCAAGGCCTTTTCTCACAGCTTGTCGCAGCGGCGCCGGTCTTGGCGGCGTACCATATTGCTCATATGCTGTCACACACCCCCTCAGACGCGCGCGAAGTAAGCGTCTGAAAGCGAAGTCCTTGGAATCGTTCGACTTTTACCAGAGCCAGCCAACCTGACTGGGAAGAACCTGGACCTTCGTCCCAGGATTTAAACCTGTAACCTCTCCGTATTTCTTACAAATGTGGACCTCCCGTAATCCTAAGCTAGTATAGTACGACTTTTTACTCGAGTCAGAGGAGCTAACCACTATACCATAGACCCATAGACAGGGCAAAGAAGGGCTTATAACTGTCGCAGCAAAAGCGACGCCGCTCTTGGCGGCGTACCATACTGCTTACATGCTGTCACACAGCTGGCTGGGAAAGATACCCTTCTTGGTTAGCCAACCATTAGCAAATCGCCAACCGTTAGCGGCCCTCCTCCCACCAAAGTGCGTCGGCACGCCGTTTCCTATAGATAGAATCGAACGGCAGTTCTTTTTAATAAGAAAAGCTTCTTTAGAATGTTCTTTTTAAAGCTGGCTTTACGATTCCTTATAGTTCTTAGCTCCCAACTCCTCATTAACCTCACTTAAGAGCTTTTCATAAAGGTAACGTGATGTTCCCGCGTGTATGCCTCTACTAGTAAGGGAAGGAAGGCACGATATGCCCAAATGCCTGCTTGCTAACGGTTGGCAATCCGCCAACGCTTGGCTGACCAATAAGGGTATCTTGCCCAGCCAGCTGTGAGAAAAGGCCTCGGTACGCTAGTACGGTAGCTAGTAGGCAGTCGCGGCAGCATGTCCTAAAACGATGACAGAGGTAACCTTCCCTAACGCAGATGCGGTTTTGGGTCTGATGTTTTAAACACTATATTTGCTGGAGCTTGCAAAGCGACCGGTGACCCGAACGAACATGAACCACACTTTCACTCGGCACGATCTTTTGCGTCACATACACGGATGGTAATGAGAATCAAAGTTTTCGATGCAGTGAGCAGCCGGGTCGTTCCGGCCCATATTGTCCAGACCGCGAATAATTTGACCAGCGCGGACATGGTGCAGTTCAAGAAAGTCCGTAAGATGAACGAGTGACATTTTCATGCGACTGGATCTTCATGCAGGCACATACGAATACGGACGAGTGATCACCAAACCGATTGTGAGCAGAAATGACGTTCAGGTTCCACTTTCTTGAGTCGTACGACTCGTCCAAGGCAAAGTTTCTCCGGCTCTCAGCTTGGACCATTTGTAGGTCATTTCACCACGAGCTTGCACAAAGAAAATGTGATGTTTTGAATGTTATGTTCAAGTTGCACAGTGAAACACGTTGGAACGCAGAATTGAGTGAATGGTGATGTAAGGGTCAGATCACATTCCGAGAAAACCGTCGACGTAGTAATTCCACAGGGTTTTGCCGTACAAATACGCCCCGCACAGGCCAAATTTTCTACATACGAGCCAATTTTTTTTTTATTTACCAGCATAACTTTATAATTATGCTCGTCTTGGCATATATCTTTCAACCAACCACAATTTGCGAGCCGGCGATAACTATATTCGGAAGCGATCTGCAGTTTTCTGCCGTCGAAATCGTCAAAAGTCGACTGAATTCATAACACCCGATTACCTCTGTTCTGTGCTCTATTGGCTATTAACGACGTTGCATTCTTCAGAACCCCTGCCTGTAACTTGTCAAGCCCTCTAGCGCCTTGGCAAGAGAAGTTACTTCCACCGGCGATACTACACCTCCTCCTGGGTAATAAACGTTAAATGTCTAGGGAGCACTCCACCGGATCCGCCTGACCCACCAATCAGGAGATACTCATTCTATACAGAAGAGCCTACGGAATTAAAAGTCTCTACTGTTATCCTTAATCATAATTATAGCCCTTCATATAGACCAGGTATCTCTGCCATAGAAGTTGCTAGAAAGGTGACTAGGTTAATGTGTGTGGGTCAAGCGGAGCCCAAGGGAGCACTACCTGAATATTTAACGTTTATTATTAAGCTGGAGGAGGTGTACGTTGTCAGAAGAAACCGTGATCTGGCAATAAATGACTCAACGGGTTTCTTCCGAGGTTGTGAATCACGGAAAGATGGACGTAATTATATGAGAAGGCAGATCAGAAACATTGAATAAATTCAAACAGAAGACAAGCTTCTGAATCTTCAATAAAATCAATCTGAAATTCGTGTTTCAGTAAATATGACTGGCGCCGAAATTGCTGCTGTCACAGCCCGCAAAGGACTCACGCTCTGTGTCTTCTGTGGTGAGTTTATCGAAATGACGTGGCCGATCCACGGACTTACCTCGACAATAGGTGCAAGTCAAGGGACATCGACCAAATATGCACAAGAAACGCAAGCACTTGCGGAGGCCATGAACTCCGAATCGTGGTCACTCATCTACGGCGGCGGTACTCTTGGGCTGATGGGACATCTCGCTAAGAACCTGGTCCGGCTATCCGGGCCGGAAGCAGTTCATGGTGTAATTCCCGAAGCCCTAATTCGAACAGAACGGGGAGTGATCAAGCCGGAAGTTGTGGAGTATGGAAAAACGACTGTGGTCCACAGCATGCATGAGCGGAAGGCTTTGATGGCCAGTGAGGCTGATGCCTTTGTGGCACTGCCGGGTGGATATGGTACCGTCGAGGAGCTATTTGAAATTGTCACGTGGAACCAGCTCGGCATTCACGAACGTCCCGTAGTATTGTTCAACATTGGTGGCTTCTACGATCACCTTCTTGCTTGGATTGAGAACTCTGTGGATCAGGGTTTCATTTCAAGGGGAACAGATGATATTGTCAGTGTGGCAAATACGCCGGAAGAGGTTATCCACAAGATCCGAGAGTACAAGTTGGCATCCGGGAGGCATCTCCTCGATTGGAGCTCAAATAACACCAAAAAGGTAGCTATTTGAAGCCTTCTAGTGGAGAAGTTGGGTCCGAGGTAGAATAGAGTGCGAAATTGCATGCTCTGCGATTTACGGACCCCTTACCGTGACCCTCCTTTACTTGAGTGCATGTCTAGGGTCTGGGTATGTGCTCTTGATCTCCAGACGGTCTCCGTCGACCACCTTGTTGATGACCATATCTGTGTACACGGAAGCGGGCGGACAAAAAGGAGTGGGTCCCCCGCCTGCATTTGTCATAGTTCTTCCCTCCTTCAACTCATCCGTCATTTCTCGCCCACGGGCCACGTTTGCATTGCATTTTAAGTCACCCAACCACCCACTCCTGGCAAGAAAAGTGGAGGAAAAGGCTTGGCACTTTCTGGTATAGCGCCTATATTTGTATTTGTATTTGTCTTTCCCTAGATAGGGGCCGCCCTTGGGCTGCGCCCAGCGCAGTTGGCACGAATCACCGTGCCATAGCCATTTGCCAAACGACTCACCGCCGCAAATGCCCCCCCCCCCCGGGATTGCCCCCCGCGCGGCCAATGAAGTTGATTATCAAACCTCTTAAATATGCAGTGCAGTGGTCGACAGATGGATAGACTAATGACGCGGGAGGGAATCATGTGTCGTGTACCATGGGACCCCATGGTTCGGGATACTCTATAGTCCGGGACCGCCAAACTACCCCGGACCCACATAAAATAAAGCATTTATATACTTTATATCTTAATAAATATAAGTCCAATATTAGTAAAACCCTATATAAATATAAATAATAAATACTATAATATTTTATTATAATTATAATTATTCTTATAAATTTATATATTTTATAATTTAAAAATAAACTTTTTATTAAAATTAAACTTACGATATATATTTTATATTTACATTTTTACTATTTCCTATATTTATATGTTCTATTTATATTTCGAAAAAATAAAAAATAAAATATTTGTTATAAATTTAATAAATATTATATAATAATAAACTTATTATTAAATAATAAGCTTAATATTTTATAAATATATAATTAAGCTTAACCGTTCTAAATATAAGGTTAAAAGACTTATAATTATATTTATTAAAAACTAAATTTTATTTAACTATATTATATTTCTATAAATAAGCTTTATTTCCTTAATCTAGTTAAATAAAAGGTAAACGTTTTTAAAAAAAAATATATTAAATTTATAACCTTTTATTCTTTTCTCGGCTTATTATTAATTTTTACTTTATAAGTAATATATTTCCCTATTTCTTTAAAATAAACTTTATATATCTTTAAGGTAATAATAAATAAATTAATTTATTTAAATAAGGAAAAGTTTTTATCTTTATATTTTTTAACTTTAATATAAAAACTTTTTATTTAAATAAAGATTTACTTATTATAATTAAAGTTTATTTTTAAAGCTATTTATAGTAAAGCTATTAAATTTATATATTTAAATAATAAAATATAATAGCTTTATTTAATATATATAAGTGCTAGTTTAAGCTTAATTAATAATTATCTTAGTTTTAGCTTAAGAATTACTTTTAAATAATTTTATAAAATAGCGGAATAAAGTTATATCGCTTAGTTTTACTAGATAAATATATATTTTAATAAAGCTAAAACCTTTAAAGTAATAACGGCTTTTTAATATTATTTATTTTAAATTATTTAAAGGCTTAAGTTATATAGAATAACACTTTTATATATTAATAGTGCTTAACTATATTAGATTAGCTTATAGCCCGTAATAACTTTAACCTCGATAGGCTAATAGCTTATTAATAGCATTAGCTATTAATGTAAAATAGCGGCTTTTAATTATAGATAAGCTTATAAAAGCAGATTAATAAGTTATTATAAAAAGTCTTATATAGTAAAACCTATTATATTAATTTTTAAAGATATATTATACTTTATTCTTTTTAAATATTTATTATTATTTTAGCTTAATAAAGGAACTTAAAAAAATAAAATAATTAATAATTAAGCTTAAACATTAAGTTTTATTATTTTAATAATTAACGTAATTTATTAATTTATAAGATGTATTATATAATAAAAAACCTTTTTTATTAATAAAATATATTTATATTAACACTATTAGTTTCTTTAAATTAAGGTTATTTTAACTTATTTTCTTTAGCATTAATAGAGCCTTTTATAATCGAGCTATATTTCTTTCTTTAAAATTTTAAAATAGTTTTTATTTTATTAATATCGGAAAAATTAATAAAAAGCTTAATGATTTATTTTTTTAATTATAAATAAAGTAGAAAGAAATTTAAAACTTTAAGAAAAGTGTTTCAATTTAAATTATATAAATAAAGCGACGTTAAAATTTATATTTAAATTAAGCCTAGTTTAAAAACGTTAATAAGATTAATATAACCGTTTTCTATATATAAAAGAAAGTGTTTATAAAGTAATATATCTTATAGATTAATAAGGCACGTTAGCTATTAAATATTATAGTTTTATTATAATTAAAGTATATATATAATAATAAAATTAATTCTTTTATTTAAATATTTATTAAATATATTATTAAAGCTAAATAGTCTTATTATATTTATAATAACCTAGAATAAATATTTAACTTTAACATATTAAGTCTTTTTTTAAAAAATAAACTTTTATATTTTTAAATTAAATATATATTTATAAGCTTTATTATTATACTACTTTATATATTTTTTAAAAAAATTACAAAAGCTATTTAACATTTAATAAACTATATAATAATTTAAATTTAATATAAATAAAGTATTTATATATTAAGAAAGCTTTCTTATATTAATTTAAAAAGCTATTAATTAATAAATAAAATTAATATATAATAATATATTTACTATTTTACCTTTTAAATTTCTTTATTAAGCTAAAATAATAATAAGTATTTAAAATAAAATAAAGTATAATATATCTTTTAAGATTAATATAATAAGCTTTATTATATAAAACCTTTTATAATAACTTATTAATTTACTTTTATAAGCTTATTTATAGTTAAAAGTTGCTATTTTATACTAATAGCTATAACATTATACTGCGCTTAATTTATTTATATTAATGTTATTAATAAGCTTTAATTTTATTATTAGCTTCTAGTTATATATATATATATATATATATATATTATAACGAGTAAGGAGAAGCTAATATTATTAAGGTTAAAGTTATTATAAGCTATAAGTAACTTAATTTAATGCTATTAAATATTATTTATATATAAAAGTGCTATTGCTATATAACTTAAGCTTTTAACTTATTTAAAATTAGCGATAATAAAAAGCTATTATTACTTTTATTTTATAATATATATATAGGTTTTAGCTCTACTTTATAAATATATAATTATTTAATAAAATTAATCGATATAACCTTTTTTATATAATTATTTAAACGAAATTATTTAACTTACTATATAAAACTAAAATAATTATTAATTAAGCTTAAATTAGCACTTATATATACTTAAAACCTTATTAAATAAGGTTATAACTATAATTAAAATAAATAAGTAAAGCTATTATATTTTATTATTTAAATATATAAATTTAATAGCCTTATAGCTATTAAGATAAACTTTTATTATAATAAGTAAATATTTATCTTAATAAAACTTTTTTTTAAAGTAAAGAAATATAAAAATAAAAACCCTTTTTTATTTAAATAAATTAATATATTTAGTATTACTGTTAAATATATAAGGTTTATTTTTAAAAGAAATAAAGATTTATTATTTATAAAGTAAAGATTAATAATAAGTTAAAAAAAGAATAAAAAGTTATAAATTTAATATATTTCTTTAAAAAGATTTACTTTTTATTTAAATAAATTAAAGAAATAAAGCGAAATTATAAAGGTATAATATAGTTAAATAAAACTTAATTTTTAAAAAATATAATTATAAATCTTTTAACGTTATACTTAAAAGAAATATAATAATATATAAGCTTATTATTTTTTAAAATTAAATTTATTTATTTTAAACTCGAATATAATATTTATTAAATATAAAAAGGTTTAAAAAATATAAATATAACTTAAAATATTTATTTATTAATAAAAAAGAGGCTTATAATAAATTAATGAAATAATATTATAATAATTAAAGTTAAACTAAATATAATATAAAGTATATAAAAGATATAAGATATATTAATAAATTAAATATTAAGTAAATTTTAACTTTTAACTTAATTAATATTAATTTTATTACTATATATTTATATTTTATAATAAATTATATTTTTATTAATAAAATTAATATTAATTTATTTATTTTAAAGTTAACTACTTTAAATTAAAATAATAATTATTTACTAATTTAAATTAATTATATATAAGTAATGTAAATTAATTAATATTTAAAATTATTTTATTTTATTAATAGTTTTACTTTAAAAGTATTAAACTTATTAAAAGTTAATAAGTTTAATAAAATATTAATTCTTTTAACTTATTTTATAAATTAATTAACTATATTATAATTATTTACTTACTATATATATAATAATATAATAAATTATAATATATATAAAAATTTAAATTAACTTATAATATAGAAACGTTATATTTAATTTAAAATATTATAATTATTAACCTTTTTTTAAAATATTAAAAAGATTAATAAAGCGTATTATAATAATAAAGTTATAAGGGTTATTAATATATATATAAATTAAGCTTTAATATTTCTATTTTAATACTTAAATATTTAAGTAAAACCCTTTAAAATTCTTTTATTTATAGCGTTATATTAATAGTTAACCTTATATACCCACTTATTTAGTAACCTTTAACGTTTTAAAACTATAGGTTAAATATTTTAAAAGTTATATCTTCTTTAGCTAATCTAGATATTAGGATCCAGAATTAAATAATTTAGATAGAGATAATTTTAGCGATTTAAATTATAGTAAAAACACTCCCTATATCGCGCCCCTTATAAGCTTGGGCCAAAACACGCTCTGCTGAATTCAGCTTATTATGTTTTTATAGGTGGTTACAAAAGTAGTGTTAACGGGGTTTATGTGGAGAAATTGGCTGTCCCGCATCCTGGGGTATCCCGAATTGTGGGGTTGTATGGTAGCAGATTCTTAAGCATGGTTGATGAGAACTCGCCGGGGAACAGTTCGCCGGAATTCTCTTTTATTGGGATTACAGCACACGTGCGTGAGATGAGGGACACATTGTCACATCCGCTTGACCAATGCCTGCCTAATTACATAATTCGCATACTCATTTCGACCTTGGGATCAGCATAAAGGCCTCCTAGTGACCACCTCTTTCTTCGGTTTAGCTTTGTAACACTTACAAGGTTTGCACAATTACTCCTTTCCTTCCTCCTCCACAGCTTTATTTCAGAATGGCCGCCCCTATTCCAATTGTTGCCATCATCGGGCCCACGGGTATCGGTAAAACACGTCTCAGCGTCAGAGTTGCAGCCGCCCTCGACGGTGAGGTGGTTTCGGTTGACAGCATTCAAGTCTATCGAGATTGCCCTATCATGGCAGCAACAGTCACTGTGGAAGAGATGGAAGGGATCCCCCACCACTTGGTTAATTACTTGGACGTAGCTGAAGAACCCGTCGAATTCATCGCAACAGCCGTCCAAACCATCAAGTCCATCCACAGTCGAGGCCACATCCCCGTGATCTGCGGTGGCTCTACATCTCTCATAGAGCCACTCCTATTTCATCCCTTCATCAAACAGCAAAATCTTCTTGTAATTTTGCTCAGTTCCGACGTGAAAACCGTTGGCAGCCTCTGCGACGAACGTATCGAGCAAATGCTGAAAGAAGGGCTTCTGGATGAGGTCAAGCGTCTCTACGAGCTGGAGAAAGATTACGGTCGGGAAAATGACATTGTTCGTTCCGGGGCCTGGAAATCAATCGGCTATCCAGAGCTTCGCCCTTGGTGTAGCGCAACAAGCGCCGAAGATGCTGTCAGTCTCCTCAGCGAGGGGACACAATTGATGAAACAAAACACACTGCACTATATCATCACTCAATTCGAACTGCTCTGGTCTCGTCTGATTCCAGCAATGTCAACGACAAAGAGGCCGTTTCACGTTTTCGATGTGATTTCACGCGATACTTTTTCTCAGAACGTGGAAAGGCCAGCCATCTTGCTGTGCAAGGAGTGGCTGCTGAATACAGGGCGAGAGAGTGCCTTGGGGACGCCATTGGATGTTGATTATGGGGCTGGTATGATTCAGCAAAGGGGGACAACCGAGGTCCCAGGCGCGTGGGATGTCAATGGCCTGTAATTCAATACTCTAACACAAAATCAATTTCGGTTGTTCATTCGCACATCATATTCCCAAATTTCAAGTAGACATGACGTTCCCTTTCTGACTGATTGGAACATAAATATGATGCGGATAAATTTATCTCCGCTGCGCGCAGCCAGTAATAAGCAGGTCTATTTCAATGCGTTATCCGAGTAGTTAAGAAAGCTGAACTTCAACTGTCAGCATCAAGCCCCATCTTACCCCTCACTACTACGTACTTGTGTTCACAGCAAACGTCAATTCAATCCGTATATTGACTACGATGGCGTCTTCATTTTCTATACCTGAAGACCTGGGTTCTGTCAATGAATACTTCAAAACTCGTGAATCTTTCATTAACGCCGAACGAGCCCTGGGGTATGAAGGTAAGGTAGTCAAGTCGGATCAGGAGGCCCGAGCCGAAGAAGTTGTGCAGAAGCTCAAGAAGTGGGAAGAGCGCAACCACCATGGTCTGCGTACGGACGGCAGCGGCTGCGAGGCCGGCCACCGCTTTCTACATGGCCTGGATGCTATTGAGAACAGCCAACTCTTCAAGATTGCGCAGAAGGCACCAAAAGGGTCCCTCTTGCATTGCCATTTTGACTGCATCCTGCCTCCACGCACTTTGCTAGACGACGCCAGAAAGCAGGACAGACTGCATATCAAAACCGACTGTCCGTTGACCACGGCTGCTTTCTTTGCCTGTGCGCTGCCCCAGTTCTGTGTCCTGCCTCGGGATGTAGAACTCACCGAGACGACCAACTTGTTCAGCAAGACTTACGTTGCTGGGTCGTGGATGAAATATTCTGAATTTTTGCAACTATTTCCTGGTGGCTGGGAGAGGGCAGAGGAATGGTTGTCCAGCAAAATAGTAATAACTCCAGATGACGCATACCATCCGCGTCAGACGGTTGACGGGTACGTTATTCATGAATACTCCTCCGACAAGCCTTGGTGCTGACTTCTGGAAGGATCTGGAAGGAATTCACGCGAGGTGTGTTGGTTTTGCGCTCGATGCTTTGCTACGAGAAGGCGTACACAAACCACTTTCGTCGGATTCTTTGGAAGTTTGCCGAGGATGGAATTTCATACGCCGAAATTCGACTGGCCATGAACCACTCATTCACTGTGCAAAGTGACGATGCTAAGCGCGACTATGGGCACGAAGAGATAATCCAAATGCTCGACGATGTCCTCAAAGAAGAGACTCCAAAGATTCAGGCGTCAGGACTTACGTTTTACGGGGTCAAAATTATTTACGCCTGTTTACGTTTGGCCACCAGAGAGGCCATGGGGTGGTCTATGGACACATGTATAGAATTGAAACAGCAATTCCCGGATCTGATCTGTGGTAGGCTTCATCCTGAGAATTATGCCCCGTACGTCGCTGACGAATACGCAACAGCTTTCGATTTGCAAGGACAGGAAGATTCTGGCCATACGCTCGCGTATTGGATCCCAGAGCTTCTTGACATGCGAGCAAAGATCAAGAAGCTAGGTCTTGATCTCCCCTTCGTCTTCCACGCAGGAGAAACCCTGGACCATGGAGGCCAAACAGACTCGAACCTCTTCGACGCCATACTCCTTGGGACCAAGCGCATAGGGCATGGCTTTAGCCTCGTCAAACACCCATTGTTGATGCAGCTTTGCAAGGAGAGAAACATCGCGATTGAAACGTGTCCAATCTCGAACGAGGTTTTGGGGCTCTGTCCAACAACCAAGTTGCATCATCTCCCTATCCTGTTGTCGAATTGTGTCCCTTGCACAATCAACAGCGATGATCCGGGATCTTGGGGGTTAGTTTTCCTGTTGAGTTGTCACACCGGTTCCCCCCCTAGTATCAATACTTGAAGCTTACAATCAAGCAGGGCAAGCGTTTTATCGCATGACTTTTACCAGGCCTTGATGGGAACCAACAACTTGTCACTGCCTGGCTTGCGGGTCATTGCCGAATGGAGTTTCGAGCATAGCTGCATGAACTTTACCATGCGGGAGAAGGCATTGGGAGACTTCAGTGAATCCTGGACCGGATTTTGTCAATGGATCGTTGATACCTACGGCGATAAGTGATAGAAAGGCCCATGCAGGGGCAGAGCTGATAGCAAGGCACGTGGAGGCATCTTCCTTAACTGTGAGCTCTGCAAAAGAAATTATTCAACCTTTCGTGCATTGAGCGTGGAGCATGGGAATAGAGGGGGCTGAGACAAGGGCACAGAGGAGAAAGTTAGCTTCCAATTTCAACCCTGGGAAGTGTTGAACTGTGTGCGTAACAAATTTTCGGAATTCCGAAGATATGCCTTTTAACTACATGAGGCTTCCCAAAGTATGCTGAGCTCACTGGCACGTGTCAGACTGCCTCGCAGTCTAGGAACTATATGTGTTGCATGTGGTGTTTGCTTGTTGCAAAGTGTCAGAGTCGAATATCACGATGACGAATAAGGCCCATATATAGCCCACTTACTCGGCTATATAGCGGCTTCGGAGCAGCGAGGGCTCTGGGACTCAAACCTAGTTCCTTTAGGTTCAATGGATTCTCCCTTCTAGGCCCGTCACTCTACCTATTGCACCCCCCATTCTGACACAAAGTCCTAAGGGAGAATTTGTCTCAAAAAAGTCAGTGCTGTATCGAATCTTTGATTATTATGGTTGGGTAGGCAGACTTTGAGCCTTGCCCTCATATTCAAGCTTTCTATCAATACAAATAAATCTTATTTCCGCCTCACTCAACTGATGCAGATGTCTAGGCAGCCAAGAGTTGGCCCACCCAGCATTTCGGCCCACCCGAAAATTTAACTCTATTTTCTATAGACTTTTCGCCCACCCTAAGAACTTTTCGCCCCCTAAAAGTACCCTTTTTGCTTAATAAGAGGTATTTAAACCCTGTACTTTTAAAATTCCTAGCTATTCCAAAAAAAAAAGCGGTACCTTATAATAACTTCTAGCGCCCTTTAGCCTTCCATACGTTAGAAGGCTTTCCACATGTTAAAACCCTTCCACACGTTAGAAAGCTAGAGGGTGTGTGCAAGCCTAGAGGGCGTGTGGAAGGCCTTCTAACGTGTGGAAAGCCAGAGGGCGTGCGGAAGGCCAGAGGGCGTGCGGGAGGCGAGAGGGCGCGGAAGGTACTGGAGAGCCAGAAGGCGCCGGCTATAATTAAGGTATTCTGGAAGTATATAGAGTTTTAGAGATGAAAAAGGGTATTTTAGCTGCAGTAGTATTTTGTATAGAAAAGCTTGTACTGGGTGGGCGGAAGCAAAGAGCTGGGTGGGCCAACCGAAATGCTGGGTGGGCCAACTCTGGCTGATGTCTCGGTCACAACGTTGGCTGGTCTACCAGATAGAAACCCAGCCACGTTTGTCTCCAACATTTCGAGATAATTAACATTAGTCTCTTGCGACACCCATGCTGTGTGTGGTGTGGTAACAAGATTCAAGTCTCGAACTCGAGCACCAAGCAAAGGGCTCTCTTCCTCGCTCACTGGTTCTTTCACAAAGACATCTGTGGCAGCACCGGCAATATTTCCTTTCTCCAAAGCCCTGACCAGTGCTTCTTCCTCGACTATACCGCCACGTGAGACATTGACCAGCACAGCTTGAGGCTGCATGGCTTCGACTTCGACCCTTGAGATGTAGTTGATCGTGTCTTTCATCCATGGGAGGTACAATATCAGGACTGAAGCTGTACGTATGACTTTTTCAAAGGGTGTTCTATCCGAAGATTCAGATTCACCCTTTTCCCCGCATAATAGTACTCTCATTCCCAAGCCCTTTGCAAGAGCGGCGACTTTTTGCCATTATGTCCACAAACTCGGGATCAGCATTGTAAGATGGATGGAAGAGTATGAGCGCAGTGGGAGAAAGGAAACATCAACTCACCAACCCCTCCATATCCTATAATGCCAACAACTTCATCCCGACACGTCCGAGGTGGTCGGTCATCAGTCCCATTGAGTATACTGAGCAGCACTCCTCTTTTTGCCCAGTCAACGGCTTGTGTCACTCGATGCGTGAGGGGGATGCTCCTCCGTAACTAAAAGTAGAAGCCAATAGCATGCTCAGCTACAGCCGAGGTGTTGCAATGTGGCGTGTTAGTGACCACAATGCCTCGTGACCGACATGCATCCAGATCCACCGAATCAGTACCCAAGCCCACCACGGCAATTATCCGTAGATTTGGCGACACCTTTCCAGTCAGTTCTTCGGTGCGCATCGGCACTACGGTCCTGATTATGATCTCGGCGTCACGTATGCGCTCAGCGAGTTGATCCGGGCGAGTTTGGTCCTATTCTCGAAGCTCGTAGGTATGGGGCGCCGGCAAGTCGAAAGTTGGCGTGGACACAAAGAATTTCTCCAATGATACTATCACATGGTGATGGCAATTCTTACTGTTGCTGCTGGATTGCGCCATCGTGACCGTAGTAGGTCAACATCTATTTCGCTATCGTGAGCGAGGCTTCTGTATGCGCATTTATCACAACACTCCGGACCGCTCCAGACTTGAACCCTCAAACAGACCTGTACTTGACCTGCCTCATGGATTGAAAGACCACCTTGGGAGACTGGTCACTAGAGTTTCCCCGTAGGCGGAGCAAGAAAAGTGGCACTAGCTTCATACGATTGCCTACATGAAGTTACACGACATTTACTCAACTTACTCCACTAATAGTGGGGCTGCCAAGTGACAAATTAAGACCGAGTGGATTATGCGGAGCAACAAACAGTTCCCCGAACTCATTCGTTTTCATGCTGACTACCGTAGCGCCCACCCCCTAGTTTTTGAACACCGTCTCTAGACTGTCCCTTCTGTAGGAAGATGGGCCCCCTGCCAATTGGGGTCGGGCGACGCATATAAACTTTAACCGTAATTTCGACGAAGACCCCTTCGTCTCGAAAACCCTCCTTCCGTCTCGAAGACTCTCCCTAAGCTACCTAAAATATGCCTTCCTTCAGGGGGGAGGGGGAATAGGGAGTCTTCGGAACGTAAGGTAAATATCACGTTTTTATTAATTGGGGAAGCAATCAAGAGCTTATTTCTTTAGGGAATATCACTAACAGAATGGCAAAAGAAATCTACGTCGGCCAATCTTCACGCCGAAGCATAAGCTCGAAGTAAGGAATTTAAAGACCGACCCCTTCGAAGACCGTCTTGCCTTCTAAAGACGCGATGACGAAATTTGAACGTAAAAATTTATATGCGTCGGGCGACCCTAATTGGGTGATTATTTGGTCTTTAAAAACTGGGGGGGGGGGACGCTACGGTACCTAGGTAGAGCACAGTCAACAGCAAGCCTAGTACTCATCAAGACATTGCAACATTCTTGTTCAAACGACGCGCTTCTTAAGTGGTAGTCAAGATGTGCATGTCGATTTATCTTGGCTCCTTTCTCGATCGTCATCGAGTGGATTACCACAATGTCATCTTCCACCGTCCAGACCACTTCATCAGCACCCGCCGCCAAGTCCCGGGTATCGGCACAGCATCGTAGTGGTGGCCTTTCAACCGGACGATCAGATCTACCCTCCCAAGTTCGAGGATAAGCTTGAAGAGAGAAATATCTGAAACACCGACTGACGCTGGCATTTCGTATCTTCGCCAACTATGGATTCTCCGAGGGCTTGGCTGGGCATATCACTGTCAGAGACCCTGTTGAGCCGGATATCTTCTGGGTGAACCCTTTTGGTCAGTAGGCTCGATCTACACATGCTCATGAAACGCTTAGTCAAGAGTGTAAGAGGTTCTGATCACTTCAATACAGGCCTTCATTTCTCTCTCATTAGAGACGAGGATTTGATCCGAGTTGAACACAGCGGCAAGGTTGTGGATGGCGGCAAGAACCGAAGGCTGAACTACGGTAATATTCAAACATCCCTTATGCCTCTCACTTTAACACGCATTAATCTGACAAGACTTCACACAGCTGCGTATACTATTCACTCAGAGATCCACAAAGCCCGGCCTGATGTGCTCTGTGCCGCTCATTCCCACAGCACTTACGGTCGTGCGTTTTGTGCAGCAGGTCAGTATTAATCTTCTTTCCGATTTTCCCCTGGAATTGGCTGACCTCTCGGTAGGTAGCACATTAGACATGTTGTCACAGGATTTCAGTACCTTTTACCAAGATCATGTGCTCTATACGTACGTTATTGCCTGTCAAATCGTGTGAGCCCCATCAAAGCTGACCCTCACAAGCAATTTCAGTGGGCTCGTCTTTGCCACCGAGGAAGGCAAGGCCATTGCAAAGTACTTGGGTGATAAGAAGGCTGCCTTGTTGGGAAAGCATGGCCTCCTCACCGCCGGCCCAAACATTGAGGCGGCGGTAGCCTGGTTCGTACTTCTCGAGAAGCTGTGCCAGATTCAACTTGCTGCGGATGCAAGTGCAGCGGGGACCGGCAAGCCTCTTGTTCATATCGGACATGATGAGGCCGTCTCGACCCACTACGCTATTGGGAGGCCCGAGGGCGGTTACTGTAGGTTTTCCCAAATGAAGACCGGAAACATTCATAAAACAAACGGAAACTGACCGTCAATAGTCACTGGACTGACCCTTTTCTAGGTTGTTGAAAAGGAGGTCGGGGAGTCGACGTTCAATATTTCTTGGCCGAGGTGTGGAGCCGTTGTGATTGGGATGCCAACAAGATATTCAGCCGTCCT
Organism: Diaporthe ilicicola; assembly: GCA_023242295.1. Taxonomy (NCBI): domain Eukaryota; kingdom Fungi; phylum Ascomycota; class Sordariomycetes; order Diaporthales; family Diaporthaceae; genus Diaporthe; species Diaporthe ilicicola. The sequence goes on along the minus strand of JALPVH010000426.1, from coordinate 17,636 downwards.
GTTCTAGTCATTGATTTCATTTATTGTATAATTGGTTAAATAACATGCAGTAGTCTCAATCAGTCTATCGATCCCTTGTTTCAATGCGACACAGGAAATTGCGGATGATTTGATTTGCATGCTCAATCTAGTATGACTGATGAGCGGGAGACCAAGTATTCCAGGGTTCATTTGGTTCTGAGTCAAAAGAAGCGAAAGAAATTTTCTTATATATAGAGATAGTATATCTCATCAGACCTGAATTATCTATTCACAGAGAGCACATAAAACTCGAATGGCCCTTTCAGGACTCTATGGCAAGGCATCCTCCTCCTTCATGATCTTGTCGATGCCTCCGGGGTTCTGGATGGACCAAAACTCCCGACAGGCTTCTGCAAAGGCTTGTGATTTGACTTCCAGTACTACTAGATCTTCGTCCACGGCCGCAAAGCATAAACGCAAGAATAAGAATCCGCGAGCTGTCTTAATTATCACAGTGCGCCATGGTGTATATAATAAAAACTTATTATTATATAAAGAGAAAGGAATTAAAAGGTTTACGGGTTACAGGCAAACCTATAATATTTATATAGCGGGCTATAAAAATAGGTACTATAATAATACCCCCTTCCTAAACCGTAATTATCCCTAACTATAAATTAAAATTAAGGCCCGCTAATTTATATACCGGGGTGCTAGCGGCCTATAGCTAATATATTAGGGACATAGTTATATAATACATATAGGCTATTACCCTGTATCCTTAGGCTAGCTAATAATAAAATAATAAATACTAAAGGCTTAATTTCTATATAGCCCTTTTTATTCTCTCCTTAACTATTAAACCTTTACCGCCTTTTTGCTATTAACCTATTTATTAGTTATTTTTTAAATACTTAATTACCCTTATACTCCCTTATTATTAGCATTCCGGTATTATTATAGTATTATATTAATCCCGCTTTATCAGTATATTTATAGCCTTTTAAATTATTAATTAATTTTATAGTTAATACCTTTATACCGCGCTTAAGGTATAGCAAAAGAGTAATAATAACTAGCTAGCAATTGATTACTGCATTATTAGCGGCTTAGTTCTTTACCGCTAATATAAGAATCGAAAGGATATCTATAAAGCAGTAGATTAAAAATACCGGGTTACCGTTAATATATTACTAATAAATCGGTTTATAATCTCCCCTAACTATAGCTAATAATATTAAGGATTTTGCTAAACTTATAAATGCCAGCTAATATACCTTCCGCCCTTATAAATAGGGTAATTATAATAAGGGCCGGATTATCTCTAAAAATATTATAATTAATAAGGCTTTTTCTTATATCCTTTATAAAATTATATTTACAATAATTATTACCGGTAAAAGCTTTATTAAGGCCTTTATTATTATACTTAATGCTTAACGCCGCTATTATAGCTTAATAACCCTTAAAAAAAAGCGTAATATTAGTAAAATACCGCCGGTTTAATATATATATACTAACTATATTTTAAATTAATATTTTAAACTTCTATATTATATAGCGCCGCTTATTTATATCTAATACAGTTAGCCCCTAATTAATCGGTAATACCGCTATACCTACGGCTATAAGTAATTAAAGGTTAGTATAATAAATAGGTATTAGGCATATCCCGTTATCTTTTTACTATTGCTAACTTAATTTAATTACGTTTAAATAACAATAACCCCGGCTATTATAAATAGGTTATTACTAAAAAGAAGTATATTAAAATAATATAAAACCTTTAGCATATAGTTTACTTTAATGTTAAATATAGTAAGAGTAAATATACCGGTAGTAGATTAATAGCGGTTTAATTATTAACCTTTAATAGATAAGGCCGACTTAAACAAGTTTTTTTATAATAAATTTAAGAGCCTTAATATTTAAAAGAAAAAGGGCTTAGCTTTTCCGGCCTTACTTTATATATAAAAAGATAGTATCCCTAAAGTATTTCTAAAGTATAATACGGCTTATATAAATACTAGGTAGTTAGCAATATCCGATTAACAGGTAAGATTATAGGTTTAACTTTTATTATATAGGGCTATTATTATAGTAATATTTTAATATTATTTTTCTTATTTAATTCTAGATAAATAATCCCGGCTCTTTAGCCGTAGTAGGCTTTTATCCCCGTTAAGCTAAATAGGTAGGAAGAAAGGTTAGCTGGCTCTTATCTTATAAATTAAATTCCCTATAGCGCTTTATTATATATATATCGCCGTTTTATTACTGTTTTTAATAGGGTTTTTCCTATATTATAAGCTTGCGGCCTATCGGTGGCTTTCCGGCGTCTTATATATTGCTGCTAGGCGCTATTAATCTAATAATCCTAGCTTATCTAGATTCTGCTTATAAAACTTAGTAATATCTATATCGTATTTTTTTAAATTTATAGCCGGTTATTAGCTAGGTTTATATAAGCGCGGCTATTTAACCTTATATTATAACTAGCCTTAAATTAACCTTAAGTTTAAAATTTATTTAAAAAACTATTTTTAATTATCCCTATTATTTCCTATATCTGTTATTAATATGCCGGCGTTCCACTAACGGTATATTTTATTAATAGCCTTTTACCCCGGGAGGCCTCCTATATACTTTTAGACTAATAAGGTATGGAAAACCGAAAAGCTTTAGTAATATAGTAGGAGCGATATAGCAACGGCTTAATAATATATCTTAAAAACCGGAAAGAGGCCGTTCTATTTAGGGGATAGCTTTTTATTAGGCCGGCTATAGTTTATATATTATATATCGATTTAAATAAGATTTCTAATTACTAATATATTAGTGTTAAAGCGATATTTATCCGCTTACTCTTATATCCTCTCCTAGGTTAAGGTAAGGATAAAGTATATATATTTATAAACCTGCGCCATCCTATTAGCCGCTATATTAGTAAGGTAAAACTCTTATTATTAAGCCTATATATATAATATTTTTATAGGATAAGCCGGCTCTGTTTTTATAGCGGGGTTTTATTTATAATTAGTAAAGAAGGGGGAGATTCTAATAGATTTTAAAACTTAGTTATTAGTAGTAAATTTAGCTAAAGGTAGCTAGTTAACTTAATTATTTTAGAAAAATAAATAATACCCCTTAAAATATTGCTTTATATAAAAGTTAATAATTTCTGTTTACCTATTAGTTTCGGGGTAGTATATTATCGATATATATAGGGTAATACCTAAATATCAGTTTAACTTTTTTTAAAAGTAGAAAATAAACTATATATCTTAATTAAAGATAATTATATATAAAGTGCTATAAAGGCGGAATATAGCTAAGATAAAGGCGTTAGCTATTATTTCTGTTATTAAATCCTAAATAGAAATTAAATATTATATTTTTAATAGCCGGTTTATTATTATTATTAAGGTTTTATAGGCAATACTATTACGCTTATATAGCAGTAGGAGCCCAATAAAGTTAATAAAGATATTATGCTAAGGCTAAAAGGGGATTAGTAATAATTAAAGTAAGCCCCGGGATATTTATTATATTACTTTAGAAAATTAGTAAAAAAAGTAGCCTTAAATAAAAATAGCGGTATTCCGGGATATACCCAGCTAGAAATAAAATTGCTAAAAAAAGTTATAGGTTTTTATTTATCCCGGGTAGCCTCTAAATATTAAGCTATAAATACGGTAAATAACTTATAGCCGGAGTTAGTATTCTATAAGTATAAAAAGCCGGTTTTTTTAATAGATATACCTGCGGATTACTTTATAATCGGCTTTAGTTATACCTAAAAGCTATCTAACCGTATAGAGAAGCTTTTTATAATCCGGATTCTTTAAATAAATAATAATTATAGCGTAGGTATTTAAGGCAGTATATATACGTTTAATTAGCGTATTAATATTCTCTAATATATCAAAGGTTTATAGAATTATTAGAGCCTATTTCTTTAAAGGTAGAAAGATATATTATCGGTTTGCTATATAGCTATTTATTAAATCGCTTATTTTTTATAGGTAATCTATAAAAAGGCAGGAAAGGGCGTTTAGGATTATAGCTTTAAAGCCGGGCTTATAGTAAATCTGGAAGTTAAAGTTACTTAGGAATTTAAATTATCGGACCTATCTTTAATTTAAAAGCTTTATAATAGTAAAGTGCTATAGGTTTTTATAATTTATTTAAACCTCGATCGGGCCTTTAGCCCCCTATAGTTCCGGGTATTATTTCTTAAAAGCTTTAATAATAGCTAAAAGCTTCTTATTATAAATCTTATAATTATACTTAGTAGCCGAATACTTAGCTAAAAAAAAGGCGATTAAGCAGAAGATATTATTTTTCCTATATTAGGAAAAAATATTACCGGCCGATTAATTAAAGGCATTTACCTTTATTATTATATGCTATTATAGGTTATAAAAGGCTAAAAGTAAGTCTAAAGAGAAGGTATTTTATAGGCGTTTAAAAGCTTTTATTACCTCCGGTAGTAATTACCCCGGCTATTTTACCGAGCTTATTAGCTCGGTTAGGGGATAAACGATTATTAAAAAGCCCTTAATAAAGCGGTAGTAAAAGTTTATAAATTTAAGAAAATATTAAAAATTTTTAAATATCTTTAGTATTAGCTATTCTTTAATTACCGCTACTTTATCGGGGTTTATCTATAAGCCGCTTATAATAATAATTAGGCCGAGGTATTTTATTTTTATTACTTTAAACTTATATTTATTAATATTAATTATTAATCCGGCCTTTATAAGATATAATATTATTTCTTATATATATCGGCGGTGCTTTATTTAGGATTTGCTATAAATAAGTATATCGTTTAAATAAGCTATAATAAATTTATTTAGAATATTAAAAAGGGTATAGTTAATATAGTACTAAAAGAAGCTAAATGCCTTTATTATCCCGAAATTAGCTATTAGGTATTTAAAGAAATTAAACCTAATAATAAAGGCTATTTTTTATTTATTTCTAAAGGCAATATATAGGCGGTTAAAGGCCGCTATAATATTAAGCTTAATATAGTATTTTATATAGGATAGGGTATCTAACGTTTTCCGGATTAAGGAAATTAGATAATAATTTTTTACTGTAACGTTATTTAGCCCCCGGTAATTAATATAAACCTAGATACTATTACCGGGCTTTTTAGTAAAAAGAACTAGGGCTATAGATTAGGATTAGCTAAGGTAAATAAATCCTTATATTAGATAGTTATTAAGGTATTTCCGGATAATAAGTAATTCCTTTAGTAATATAGGGCGTAGTTGGTAATAAGGGGGTATTTTGCCGGCTTTTAAATCGATCCGGTAATTAAATACTCGGTATAAGGAAAGGGTATTAGCTTCCGACGGGAGAAAGGTATTTTTTAAATTGTAAAAAAACAGAAGTAAGCGGTAGCAGATCTTCTTTTAAGTTAAGGGTATTTTGCTATTAAAGTATTTATCGATATTATTATCTATTATCTATTATAGCTATAAGGCTTTCTTTATTTAGTAGTAGAAGGCCTTTAGATAGGGGGGAAGCGGTTTATCTTTTAATTTTTTACCGCTTATTAAGATTTAATATAATTAATTAGATAGATAGCAGGCGGCTAGCTTTTCGGTAGCTTTATAATCTAGATATATTATTATAGTAAAAAGGGTATTAGTTGCTTTATAAAGCTCTTTTATAGTTATATAGTAAAGCTAAATATTATACTATTTTATAAAAAGTAAGAAGTTAGGGGCGTTAAGAAGATAAACGGTAAGGTTATCGGGATCGGTTATAATAGGCTAAGATAGGGCGTTTATTCTATAATTTATAGCCGATTATAATAAGGCTTAAGGGGGTAGGCAGTTTAAGGGTATCTTATAAAAGGTTTAGCCCTTAATTATTACCTTGCCGGCTATTTAATTAATATTTAGGTTTTATTGCTTAAGCTATAATAGGCCGAGAATAATATTTAAACCTGTAAAGGGCTATTTATATAAAAGTAATTAGTTTAATATACTATTAAAGCTATAGCAGATTAAATAATAATTAGTAATTATTCCGGCTAGAAAGCTGTTGGCTAAGCGTAATAGGTAGGGTTTTAAGAGAATATAAAAGGGGATAAAAAGTTTTTTTATATATATAGCGTTAATAAAGCCTATAAGGGAGTATTCGGAATTAAAAAGAAACCGGGTTAAGGTAGTCCCGCCTCCGGTTTATATAATCTTAATATTAAAGAAAAATAAGATATTTAGCCTTATAATTTCTAGATATAGATTATTTAAGGGGTTAGGGTTAATTATTAGTAGATTACCTTAATAACGATAATTATTAAGGCTTAATCTTTTCCTGCCTTCCTTATTTCGGTGTTAATTTATATTAAATAGTTTTAAAAAAAGTAGCCTTCCGCTTTATAATAATAGTAAAGCCTATTCTTTCTATATTACTATCTTTTTAGCGTATTCCGGCCAGTATTTATAATAGAAATTAAATTTAGCTATATTAAATCGCCTTTAAGGGAGTAGGCTATAAGTAGGGGGCCGGGGGCTAGTATATATATGCTATAGTAAAAGGCTTTATTAGTAATATTATTAAATAGCTTCCGGAATAGATTTACTTATCCTATAAAGTTAGAGTTTTCCGGATAGTTTATAACCGAAATTAAGGTATTTTATAAGGTTTTATTAACCTTTTAATATAAGGCCTTTATTCGGAATATAGACGGATATTTATAAAAGTTTATTAGCCTAATAAACTTGCTAATAAAGTTGAAGTAATAGGTAGCCTTTTAAGTTAGGGTTTTAAATTTTCGGTAAAATATTATAATAATATTCTTAATAATATAGATAAGATTTAAAAACCTTAGCAGATCCTTAAATCCTTATTATTTATATATTTATAGCTTAATACTTATAGTAAATTAGGTAAGCGGGTTTAAGCTAGGTACGGCTTTAGATCGAGCTGTAACCTTTTTAATAATAATATATATACGTATATAAGTATTGCCCTTAAGGCGGAAGATAATAAAAAAAATCTTATCGATAGGGTTAGGAAATACTGCCGAGTTAAAGGTAAACTTAATATAAATTAGGGATTGCTAATTAATATATTCCTTTTAATAAAGGCTAGGATTAATCTAGCTATTAATAAATAAGGGGGGATCTATTATATAAGGCTTATAATATATAGGGGCTAATAAGGCCGGTAGGGTAATAAAGAAATTATTAGGTGTTAAGGCTAAAGGGGTTATAGTATAAAGGTATTTAGCCTTAATAGCGTAAAGGCACTCTAGCTTAGTAATATAAAGGCGCTTTATTTTAGTAATATAGGAGCGTTCCGCCTTTATAGCGTAATAGGCCTTTATTTCTATAGCTTAAAAGCGTTTTGCTATAGCTATATAAAGGTTTTTCAGTTTAGCGGTATATATTTAAAATTAATTAAGCTTTATAGTATTAAATTAAAGGCGGTTATTAATAAGGCTAATAGCCCTTTTAAGGTAATAGTAGGCATTTGCCTCTTTAGGCTCGTTAAGCTAGCGGAAGATAATAGAAAGGTTGCTAGATAAGGCAGCGAAAAGTTCCGCTATTATAAGGAATATATAAAGTAATAAAGGTTTAGGGCTTAGTTAGCCTTAGTTTTTAAAAGTAGATATAATAAAAAGGTATCGGATTTAAAAAATTAAGCTAGAATATAGTTTCGATAGGTATATAGATAGGGTAGGGTAGTTTTTTAGTTTAAGGTAGGGATAAAATATCGGGTTTAGGTAGTTTAGCAGGTAAGGGTAAGGCGATTCCTAGGTTAGTTTATTTTTTATAGGTGTAATAAACTATTACAGTATACTATAGTATATATAATAAAAACTTATTATTGTATAAAGAGAAAGGAACTAAAAGGTTTACAGGTTGTAGGCGAACCTATAGTGTTTATATAGCGGGCTACAAGAGTGGGTACCGTGATATTGATCGTCTCTGTGGCGGCGAGATCCCTCACGTAAACAGCCAGGATTCGATAGGGGTGCTGGGTGCAGTGGATCCACAGAGCCCGCATGAGTCGCCTGGGACCAGCTGTCGATGCAAGAGGATGGCTGAAAATGTTGACCTCGAGCCATAGAAACACGCCGCCCATAGGCCATTGGAAATCAAATATCTAGGTCAGGCCCGTCTCGTGTTTTATGAATCTGTTCTCCTCGAACACGACTGCCAATTTGACCATTCGGCGCTCGTATGTCGAGCGGAGACCCTCAAGCCACTGGCAGCGAACCCAGCCATCTAGCCCCCAAACCTTGGAAATCTTGTCGGTGCTTCCGAGCTCTCCAATCAGCTCCGTGACGATGGCTTGCGCAAAGCCGGAAGGCTGCTATGTGGTGTCATCGGTGATTCTGAAAAGCTGCTCACAAACGCTCGGCTGAGCAGTGATCCACCCCAGCCTACAACCTGGGGCGATGGTATTAGAAAACGAATCCAGCCAGATCACACGCCCATCTGTGTCTAAGCTGAGGAAGCTAGGTACTAGCTCGTCGAGAAATTTGTAACCTGTCGATCGGCCTTCCAAGGACTCTGTGCAGTAGTTGTAGGATAAGTTGGTAGGGAAGTTCTTCGACGCAGGATGCTCACGATACTGCTTTGAAGTGGAAGTTGTCGAGGGGTAGAACAGGTTCCAGTATGGGTCATCTTCGATTAGGACGAGATCAAATCGCGAACAAACCGCATATATCTCCTTGCGTCGTGTCAAAGACATTACTCCGGAAGTGGGATTTTGACCAGTACTTTGCTCTGGTCAGCTGGATTGGCCACGTCATGACTGTCGAGACGACTCACGGGATGGTATGCAAAGTCCCAGCTCTCCAGTACATCAGAGAGACTGCCAGACCCGTACGCTAGCATTCTCTCCGCGTCCATCGTGACGATAACGATGTTGACAGTCTTGGGTCTGATCTGTGCGAGTGGTGGTCCATACACAAATTCTTCCACTACCAGGCCTTCCCTGTTTTTAACATCATCCAAGTCTTGATCCCACCGGTTGAGGAGGAGTTCGAAGACTTTTGGGAGCCCATCCGCTGAGCCGCCGTCGATGATGACATCGGCGCCGCCCTTGTATGGAATTTTTGGATGATAGGCAGTGTGCACTAGCTTCCGCAACCATCTGTATAGAGGCGGGTACCCCTGGGCGCCTCCATATTGGAGAGCACTCACTGCCCAGATCAACCCTGTGCGCCGCGGTAGCCTCTTTGGAGTATCGTGGAATGCGAACACGAACATTTCAGTCATCAAAACTTCTTTGTCGATTTTGTCGCTTGCTAAAGTAGAAAGAAAGCCTTGTCGGCTGGTCCAGCCAGAGCTCCAGCGCTTAGAAAGGGAAAATGTCTGTGTGGGGCAAGCCTAGAAGCAGTTTTAGCCAGTGCAACATGTTGAAATATTCATAAGTCCACTAATCTGCACTCTACCAGCATTTTTGGTTTCCTGTACATCAAACGATCAACATTGGCATCATACAGCATACCTCTGGCAAGATTGCACATGCCCGGTGTGAAAAGATTCTTGTAGTATTCCTTCAAGGGGTTCGGCCTTCTCGTTTTCGAGGCCTTCGAAAAATGATGGGCTAGGTCTATGGGTTCTGGGGTTGAGCAGGACATTTTTCTGTGATTCGCTGGTAGAGACTGCACTTAGCTGCTTAGTAGTGCTAAATAACAGCTAAGTTTATGTCTTTGTATAGTCCTATTGATATGGCATTCAAAATTTTGCGTTGGCCTAACGAGGTTGTATTTGAGAAACCTGCGTATTTGCGGCTGCTTTGTAAAGCTTCTTTATCTTCACCCAGGGCGCAAGTGCCCATGTGGGGTGCCGGAATATAATAGTGGAAAATAAAAGTCCGCTACAAAGTTTCGAATATTGAAAGGAGGATGGTGTTCAATACTATCTAACAATAGAGAGAGGAAGCATCATGGTTTGTTTTATGTTTCAAAGAGTGGGCTACGGTTGACACATTTAAGGGCTACCGTCGCTGCGAAACCTAGCATCGTTTCCTAAACTCTGCAATTCTATTCGATCAAGACATCACAATCTACACCATCTCCTATCCGCAATGACTTCTGAACAGCTTTTCGAAAATATTCCTCCATTCCCGGACGACATTTCCACTGCACCCGTTGCCAGCGTCTCGCTTTCTGGTCTTCGCAGTGGGGACAATGATACAGCGCGAGACCTCTTGGAGGCATACCGAACCCTGGGCTTCTTCCTGCTCGATTTGCGTGGAGAGCCTTTAGGTGACACGTTGGTCACAGAGATTGACCAGCTCATGGGTGGCGTTGGCAAAGATGTTATGGGCCTGCCAGAGGATGTCAAGAGGCAATATCATGTTGATGTCCCGCGGAGCTTTGAAGGGTGAATTTTATAGTCCGAGTCCTTATGCGACATGTGAAGCTGACAGTAATCGAAGGTTCAAACTTCGCGGTGTTGGAAAGACCGAGACAAGTGAACCAGACCGCTTCGAGTGGTTCAATATAGGTCAAGATGGCCTCACGGGAGTCGGTCCCGTTCCACCGCTCCCTCCACTTGTACAGACCCATCTCCCGCTATTCACGTCATACCTCAGGCATAATCAGGAGATAGCCTCAATCATTCAGACTACTCTAGCGACTCAGCTGGGCCTGCGTGCCGACACATTCACGTCGATGAATTGACCTACGGAGCCTACTCTTTCTCTTGTTCGCCTATTGAAATTCGAAGCCACCTGAGAGGAAAAAGACATGCGGACTGCTTTGCGTCACCATACAGACATTGGCACAATTACTCTTCTGGAAAATGTCCTGGGTGGCCTGCAGGTCCTTGAACCCGGCCAATCTGCGAGAGACCCGAAGGCATGGCTTTGGGTCCGTCCACAACCACGCCATTTGATTGTTAACCTGGGTGACGCCATGGTGCAGTGGACCAGTGGACTGCTTCGAAGCAACACGCACCGAGTGACTTATTCGCCCGGGGAGCAGCGCTTCGTGGATAGTTATAGCATGGCCTGTTTCTTGAGGCCTGAGCGAAATGCTCGTATGAGAAGGCTCGTTGACCTGGGGGACGATGATAGTGATGCTGCAAACATGACAGCCTTGGATTTGGAAACCAAAAAGACCATGGCTTTTGTAAAAGACGAGGTAGACAATGTCCTTGTGAATAGACGGGAGGTGAAGGACGTTATGTCCTGAGCTGAGACATTATCCCTGCATGTGCTTCTAGCTGTTACTAGTATGTAGCTATAAAACAGCCAGAACAAGGCAGTCATACTCGAGATTTAATTGCACCATTGATATGTTCTAATTTGGCAGAAAATACAAGCTCTGTTATTTGAAATACATCTTGGAGAATATCCTCCATGTGAATCTTGGCTGACAGCTCCGCCATAATGGTCTAGTCTCTTCAAATACCGGCCGTTTCGTGGGTGTTCAACGAATACTTACGCTTCGTCACCTGGGAAGCCCAGCCTGCTACGTTCTGTCGGAATTGCCGTCTCCAGGGCTAGGTATCTCAGGGATGGCTGACATTTTTCACTACCTAGATCCAGGTCTTAACGTCCCAGCCAGAAAATAGCCTTGGTGAACAACCACATACATAGCAGATTTGCTGGGTATCTCTCTCAAATGATCGGAAACTGTAAGCCGCTGGGGGCCTGCAAAGATCTATATGTCTAGAAGACAGCCCTGAAAACCGGTTGGAGATGGTACAAATGTACCTAAGTATGTTGGGTAGATCTAGCTCATTCTCAAGCTCAATTAGAATGGCGGTGATATTGAACATTGAATGCGTGTATATTCTAGCGGCTACGCAGCCTCTTCGGAGGAATAAATAGGAAAAAAGACCACCATGTGAGCTCCCCTACCTCCAATGCCCGTTCGCCACAGCAACATCCGCATCAGCCAGGGACTTTCGAGGCGCAGCGCCATGAATGTTGCTGCCTTTTCTGCCGCTACCCTGGAGAAGGCCCAACCCACCGCCGCTCGGTGTCAAGTAGTACTAGTAGCTGATAGCCTCAGGCACGTGCTCACTACAGTGAAAAATGTGTGCCACTAGACATCTGGAGAGTCTAAGGCTTTCGGTCGCGTTCTAGGCCGGGTTCAAAACTGCTTAAGGAGTGAGAACCGCGGGTTTCCACCACCTTCTCTCCAATTCTAGAGTCTAGTCACAGGGAAAGGCACCCTATAAATTAAATATTTTATTAATATTAATATTTATTCTGTTTATATTTTGTATTAAAGGCACCTTAGCGCACTAGTAGAGCGCTAGATAGCCTTATATAATGGTAAATATAAAGGCTATAGGTTTAATTCCCGTAAGTGCCCCCCTTTTTTCCTACTTATAGAAGGGAAGATATACCCCTTTTAAAGCTATATAGCTTTTAATTAGCAATACTTACGCTTATTAATATAGCGAGTTTTCCCTATAGATAATTAAGCGTATTAGGAAAGCTAGTTTTAGCTCTTTTATTAAGTTTTTCTTAGCCCTTAGCTTAGCTAGTTTTTCCTTAATAAATATTTAGGTAGGGATATTACTAGTTATATAAAATTATAGATAAAAGGAGGTATTAGGGCCTAATCTCTTATATAGTAAAAATAGTATTTAATTTCTTATAAAAATACACTTTAAAATATATTTTAAAGATTTAAACTTATAATTATTAGTTATATTAAAAAGTAAAGCTTAATAAATTATTTAATAAAGGCTTAAAAATTTATAATAATAATAGTATCTTAAGGGTTAGTGGTATACACTATAACCCCTTAAGGTACTAATAGCTTAAATAAGCACCTCTGCCCCTACTTTATAGCAAAAAATATTATCTCCCCTTTATTTTTTTTTAAGTACCCTTAAGATATAATATTTTATTTTATTCTATAGCTTATTATAGCTATATTCTGCTTTTTATTTAATTAAAAGAAAGAGTTTTTTAAACTTAAGGGTAAGATATTATTTTCGGCTTTAATAATAGATAATTATAAGATTTTTTTCTACTAATAGCGTTAAATACTATATAGTAAATATTATTAATATATAAGGAATTCTATAATAATAATATTAATAAACTTTATATAACAGGGATAATAAAAGATTTTTAGATATAAGTTTTATTAATTATCGAAATAAAGGGGTAGCCGAATTATAGTAAAAAATATTTATTTAAAACTTATATTAATTAAAATATAAGTTAGTAATTCGATTTTATAATAAATATCGAAATAAAAAAAAGTATAAATATTTCTTAAAAAAGGGCGTTAGCTATAAGGTATATATAGCCTTATAAGTTTATATATTTAAATAATAAAGCTAATATTATATTAGGTTATTAAGAAATAATAAAATATTCCGATTATAAATTTCTTTTTAGAAAGATAGCGGATAATATTTAAAAGGTATTATTTATTATATAAATATTCCTGCTATTTATTATTAAGTAATTAATAAGTTTAATATTCTAAATATAAAATAAAGCTTATAAAAGCCTTATATTAGTAGAATTAATATTAGTATTACCTATATCTATAATAAATTTAAATTTAGCTAAAGATATATTTAATATTAAATAAAAAGAGATATTAATTAAATAAGTATAATAACTATTAGGTATAAATAAGGGTAAATATTAATATAAGGTAAAATATAAAGCTGCTATAGCTATTATAGCTAGCTTCTTAACTATAGCGCTAATAATACTAATAATATTATTATTATTAAGTAATTAAAAATCTAATTTAATAATTATTAAAAAAGGGAAATATAATATATTTACCTTATAATACCGGGCTATATAAATACTTATTTAAAAGAAGATATTAAGGCTTATTAATTTTTTTAATAGCTTTAATATTACTAATTATCTTAAACGATATAAATTTATTAAAAAGGCTTTTAATATCCCGGATAAATAAGCGTTAAAAGTATTTAAAAATATAATTAAAGATATCTTTATAGCTATTAAATTATAAATACTTATTATTAATATAATAATTTAGCTTAAATAAAAAAAGCAGCTTTTAAAGTTATATAAAAATAAGAATATTATTTAATTATATATTCTTAAGTAATAACTTTAATATACTTTTAAAAATATTATTATTATATCGGCTTAAAACTTATAAAAAGATATCTTATAATTTAATTAAATTTTTAATAAAATAGGAAAATAAAAGATTTATAAAATATAAAACTTTTAAAAAAAGCTATTAATAATTATAATATAATATATTTAAATAAATTATAATATTATAGCTAAAACGATAATAAAAAAAAAGTAACTAATATTAATAAAGGTTTTTTTATAAATATATAAAAATATATAGGAAAAAGAGAAATAGGATTAAAAAGCTAAAGGTATTAATTTTTAAATAATATATAACCTTACCTAATAATAATAATTCTAATAACTTTAATTTTTAAATAATAATATACCTTTTAAGTATTATAATATCTTAAACTTTATTTTATAATATTCTTATATTTAATAGCTATAAGGGATAAGTTACCCGCTTATAAGTTAATTATATCTAATATTTTAAAGCTTTAAGTTTATAAAGGTATTTTAATATTAAATATTTAAGCTATTTCTTAATATTAATTCTATATAACTATTAATATTTAAAAGCTATAAATTACCCTATTAAGCAGTTTTATAAATATAATAATTTTTATTTAGCTAAATAAATATTAAGTAATTTAGCTAAGCTTAATAAATATAGCTATTTTAAGCTTAACCTTAAAAATTTAAGCTAAAACCGGTTATAATAGCAGCCTTTAAATAAAGCTTAAAAAAAGTAATATAGATAAATAATAATATAGCTATTAAAAAGCTAGCTAATAACTTATAAGCCCTATAGATTAATAATTATATTATTTAATATACTTTTAATAGTATAAAGGAGATCTTATATTATTAACTTAAAAATAAAATCTAGTTTAATTAAAGTTATTTTATGCCTATATAGAAATAATAGATATTAGGTATTATTCCGATATTAAATAATATTCTTATAGCTATCTATATAGGTTTTAATTTAAATAACTATAATATTATAGAATTTCTAGCTAAGTATAAAGGAGAGCTTTAAGGGTTTCCGGAAATTAATAAATTTTATAAGAATAGTATATAATAATATTATTATAGTTATAATAATATTAAATATTTAGCCTATATATATAAGCCGCTTAAGATATTATAGGCTAAAGGCTTAATTTATATAAAAGATATAGCTAAAATTAAATATTAATTAAAAACTTATAAAAAGATTTAAGTAAAAATAATATAACCCCTTAATACTTATATAATATAAATATATAAAAATACTTTAAATATTAGCCTTTAAAGGTATATTTATATAATATTTAAATTATTACTTAGAAATAAAATTTAAAAGCTTTATATTTAAAAATATAAAGCTTTAAAAAAGAAAAACTTATAATTTACCGGTAATATTAACTTATATTTTAATAAGTTAATCTATAATTTTATATAATTTAAAGAAAGCTAATATAAATTAAAAATAGCTGCTTTATAAACTTATAAATCTTATCTAGCTATTTTTAACCTTTATATATTAATTATAAATTTAAGGGTAATATTAAGCTTAGTTAAAAAGCTATAAGTTATAAATATTAGAATTTCCGAAATAAATAATTAAGCTTTAAAAAAATAATAAGGTTTAAAAGGAAATATTGTATTTATAAAAATAGCCTTAAATTTTAATAAAGATAAGCTTATTTAAAAGCTTAAAATTTAAAGAAAGGTAAAACCTTAACTTAATATAAAATTTAAAGAGAAAAACTATAGCTAAGTTTTATTAAATTAATATTTTAAAACCTTTAAAGAGTATATATAAAATAAGATACTTTAATTATATTTAAATCTTAAAAGCTAATTAATAAATTATATTTATTTTATTTAAAATAATATTAAAAAGGTTATTTATATTAATTATAAAATATTAGTTAATAAAATATATAAAAAGTAGTAGAATAATATTAAGCTTATTATTTTAATTTTAAAATAGAATAATTTTAATAATTAAGTAATATCGGACTTTTTTATAAATAAAAGAATAGCTAAAATTTATAATATAACCGGGTTAATAAAGATTATTAAAAATAATAAGTTAAATAATATTCTTTTAAATAGCTTTACTTTTTAATTATTAATAGATAATTAATATTAGCTTATAAAAGAGGCTATTAAATTAAGATTTAAAAATAATAGTTTAAAGAAATTAAAATTATTATTTAAAGGGTTTAAGTAGCTTTTCGATATATATCTTTTTATTTAACTATAAGTCTTAATTATTAAAGTATATAATATTATTAAATAAGCTATTAAGTATTTAATATTAAACTTTTAAATAGCTATTATTATAAAGAGTAATTATACTTTAATTAATTATTTAATACTTTAATTAAAAAGTTAGAAAAATTATCTTTTTTTAACTATATTAAATATTAAAGCTAAGCTAAATATTATTAGCCTTAGCCTATATACTAAATTTACTTTTATATTTTAATTTAAACCTATTATATTAAGAATATATAATAAAGAAATAATTAAATTATTAGGATTATTAGCTATTAATATTTATATTAAAGGTTATAAAAAGTATATTTTATTTTATATTATAAATAATAAAAAGGTTAAACTTAATAATAAAGTTTTGCTAAATATATTATTCTTTATTTAAATAAAGATAATATTTTATTATAATATTAATAATATCTTTAAAGCTAGCTTTTTTTATAATAAAGCTTAATTAATTGTAATAGTTAATAAGCTTAATTAATTAAAAGATTAATTTTAAATATTTTATTTAAAAAATTAAATCTTAATAGCTTATACCGGAAATATTAAGCTATTAATTAAAAAGCAGTTTTTAAATAGCTAAAACCTTATTTAAATAAAAGTAATTAGCTTATTTTATTATTATTAAATTTTAATATTTATTTATTTATTCCGGTATTTATAAAGTTAATAAAAAAGTAGTTATATAAAGCTTATAAAAAGGCTTTAATTAATAAATTAGTTATTTACTTTTATAATAAATATTAAGCTTTAAACCGGCTATTATTATTATTATTTAAGGAAAAAAAGATATTAAATAAAAAGAAAATTATTAAAGCTATTAATATACTATATAAAACTATAAAGCGGAAAATTAAATCTATTAATAACTCTAATTCTAATAAATTAATATTAAAAGGTAATATAAGGTAAAAACCTTATTAACTTAAAGTAATAAAGGATATTTAAATTAAAATACTATTAAATAAATATAATAAATAAATTAAGCTTAAATTCTTAAATATCCCGGCTAGCTTTAAACTTATAAAGGATTATTAAAATATTATAAAAGTTAATAATTATAAAGATTTTTTTTAAAAAAGATTAAATCTTTTTTATTATATAATATTAAATAAAAAAAAGTATTAGCCTAAAAATAAAATAATATTAATAAAATAATTCCGGAAATAGTATTATTTTAAAAGATATAAATTATATTATATAAAATATTTTAATTATAAAGTATTCTAATCCTTTATATTTTTTAAAATAAGGTTATCTTTTTATTTAAAAACTATATTTAAAAAAAAATAATTAAAAAAAGCTATATATTATATAAAAATAAATAGTTTTTAATATTTAAAAAGAATAAAGGCTTAAGGCTTATTAATAAT
>JALPVH010000425.1:0-38743 GCA_023242295.1 Diaporthe ilicicola | reverse complement strand
GTATAATATATCTTTTAAAATTAATATAATAAGTTTTACTATATAAAACTTTTTATAATAACTTATTAATCTTTTATAAGCTTATTTATAGTTAAAAGCTATTATTTTACGCTAGTAGCTATAATATTAAGCTGCGTCTAATTTATTTACGCTAATATATTAAGGTTAAAGCTATTATAAGCTATAAGTAATTTAATCCCTCCTAGGTATAAGGTTAAAAGACCTATAATTATATATTTTTTAAACTAAATTTTATTTAACTATATTACGTTTTTGCAATTAGGCTTTATCTATCTAAATAAAAGGTAAACCTTTTTAAAAAAGTATATTAAACTTATAACCTTTTATCCTTTCCTCGGCTTATTATTAATCCTTAACTTATAGGTAATAAATTTCTCTATTTCTTTAAAATAAATCTCCGAATTATATATCTTTAAGGTAATAATAAATATATCTATTTACTTAGATAGAAAGGGTTACTTATCTTTACGCTTCTTTACCTTAATAAAAAAACTTCTTACCTAGGTAAAGATTTACTTATTATATTTAGAGTTTATTTTTATAGCTGTAAAGCTATTAGATTTACGTATCTAGAACTATAATTAGTAATAGAATATAGTAGCCTTACCTATAGTCTATTCTAACCGCAGCTGTAAACTTGCTTAGTAGGGTTTTAGGCGCATATAAGTAGTGGTTTAAGCTTAACTGTTATCTCGGTTTCGGTAGTGCGGCAGGCTGAATAATTGCTTTCGAGTAGTCTTGCAATATAGCGGAATAAGGTTATATCGCTCGATTTCGCTAGATGGGTATATATTTAAGCAGAGCCAGAACCTATGCGTGTCCTATAAGAGTATATAGTTAGGGCAATAGCGGCTTTTTAATATCGCCCATTTCGAGCAACTTATATTTATATATAGCCTAAGTTATATAGCAATAGCACTTTTATATATTAGTAGTGCTTAATGGCGTTAGACTAGCTTGCGGCCCGCAATAGCTTTAACCTCGATAGACCGGTTTATATTAAGGCTAATAGCTTATTAAAAGCATTAGCGTAAATAGATTAGGTATAGCCTAATATTACAGCTATTAGTATAAAATAGCTCCTTTTAACTATAGATAGGCTTATAAAAGATTAATAAGTTATTATAAAAAGTCCTATATAGCAAAACCTATTATATTAATCTTAAAAGATATATTATACCTTATTTTTCTTAGATATTTACTATTATTCCAGCTTAATAGGGGAACTTAAATAAATAAAATAGTCGATAAGTAACTTAATTTACCGTTATTAAGTATTATATAAAAGTGTTATCGTTATATAACTTAAGCCTTTAAATATAAATTATTTAAAATAAGCGATATTAAAAAGCCGTTATTACTTTAAAGGTTTTAACTTTACTTTATAAATATATACCCATTATAACTTTATTTTATAAAACTATTTAAAAGTAATTATTTAGCTAAAATTAAAATAACTACTAATTAAGCTTAAACTACCACTTATATATACTTAAAACCTTTAAATTAATTAGATAAAGCTATTATATTCTATTAACTAAATATATAAATTTAATAGCTTTACTATAAATAGCTATAGAAATAAACTTTATTTATAATAAGTAAATCTTTATTTAAATATAAGATTTTTTTATTAAAGTAAAAAGGTATAAAAATAAAAACCTTTCTTTATCTTAATAAATCGATATATTTATTAATATTTTAAAGATATATAAGATTTATTTAAAAGAAATAAAAAAGTTTATTATTTATAAAGTAAGGATTTATAATAAGCTAAAGGAAAATAAGCGAAAGGGAAAAAGGGATATTAATTATTTAATACGCTTTTTTAAAAAGGTTTACCTTTTATTTAAATAAATTTAAGAAATAAAGCTTAATTATAGAAATATAATATAATTAAATAAAATTTAATTTAAAATAAAATTAATTATAAGTCTTTTAACTTTATATTTAAAAGGGATAATATATAATATATAATATATAATATATAGCTAGGTATATAATATATATATATATATATATATATTACCCTTTTAGGTATAAGGTTAAAAGACCTATAATTATATATTTTTTAAACTAAATTTTATTTAATTATATTATATTTCTGTAATTAGGCTTTATCTTTTTAATTTATCTAGATAAAAGGTAAACTTTTTTAAAAAAGTATGCTAAATTTATAACTTTTAATTCTTTCTTCGGCTTATTATTTATTATTGCTTTATAAATAATAAATTCCTTTATTTTTTTAAAATAGATTTTTAAGTTATATATCTTTAAAATAATAATAAATATATCTATTTACTTAAAAAGGAAAGGTTTCTTATCTTTATACTTCTTTACCTTAATAAGAAAACTTCTTACCTAGGTAAAGATTTACTTATTATATTTAAAGTTTATTTCTATAGCTATTTATAGCAGAGCTGTTAAATTTATATATCTAGATAATAGAATATAGTAGCCTTACCTGGGTCTTAAGCGTATATAAGTAGTAGTTTAAGCTTAACTGGCAGTTATCTTAGTTTTAATAGCGCAGCAGGCTAAATAATTGCTTTTAAGTGGTCTTACAAAAAAGGTTATAATAGGTATATATTTGCAGAGCAGAGCTAGAACCTATATATATCCTATAAAAGTATATAGTTAGGGTAATAGCGGCTTTTTAATATCGCCTATTTCGAGTAACTTATACTTAAGTTATATAGCGATAGCACTTTTATATAGTGCTTAACGGCGTTAAACTAGGTTGCTTGCGGCCTATAATAGCTTTAACCTCGACGGGCTAATAGCTTATTAAAAGTACCGGTGTAAATAGATTAGGCGCGGCCTAACGCTATAGCTATTAGCGCAAAATAGCGGCTTTTAACTATAGATGGGCTTATAAAAGATTAATAAGTTATTATAAAAAGTTCTATATAGCAAAACCTATTATATTAATTTAAAAGATATATTATACCTTATCCTTTTCGGATATTTACTATCGTTTTAGCTTAATAGGGGAACTTAAATAAATAAAATAGTCGATATATATATATTACCACTTTATTTTTCCCTTCCTTTCTTTTCTCTCTCTTCTCTTTTCTTATCTTATTAAAGATTAAATAAAAGATAAGATAATTAGCTTTAATTATATAAGTAATTTCTTTATTTAAGGTAGAGCTTTAACCCTCTTTTTTATATTTATACTTTTTAATTAAAAAGTTATAAAATTTAATTTAATTTTACTTTAATTATTTTAAAGGCTTATTAATTTAATTCTATTTAATTAAACGCTAGAAATTTTCTATTTAATTATATTAAGGGGTTTAGTGGATGTAATATAATGGATAGCCACTCTGACAATGGCTAAGTAGCTGAAAGAGCTACATATGCAAATTTCAAGACTTCTCGGTAACAACATTCGTCAAAATGTCCTCCAGCTCACCGATTTACCAAGACTTATTGGACTGTGATTCAACCTCCCTGTGTTACTTGCTCGCGCAATCTGTCAGCAGACAAGTTCACTGGTCGTTTGGGGCCTGAATACACTGTCAAAAAGAGGAAGCCAAGTTGCATCATGGGAACGAGCGTGTTTTATTTATATGATCTGGGCTCTTGTATCTACAAAAAGAAATATTGCTCTCTCAGGTTCGTACGGGTTCATGCCATCATTTGAGCGGCTTTCAAACTCGTAAGACTAGTGGTGCAATTTATCAAATTAGCAAATTTCTTAGGCACAAAATGTTAGGTAGACGTAGCTTGTGATCCGGAGAATGCATTATCCACCTAGATCATCGTGTTTTTCGAAGCAGGTCAGGAATGCCAACAAAGTATGTTCAAGTTCAAGAGGACATTTCTTGTGAAATGAAATATGCTATTCTAAGTTCTCTAATATTAATGGACGAGTGGGAACTCGCTGTGTGTATGAACATGTTGACGGCCTAGGTACAATGGGGACCATCCTGGGGATAGGCAAGAATCGGAAGGCTAGGAATGGAAGCTGAGCAAGCCGACAGTCATCGATTCCAAATGAAAGCGCTTCTTCGAAGTCGCCGGCGCATGCTTCTCCTTCGTTCGTTTGTCACAGCCTCATCAGGGACTACTTCCTATGCAGTCTCGGCAGCGACGAGCTCCCTGACAACATCATACAACTCGTCAGGCCCTGAAAACACACGCCAGACTGTCGTCGGCACATCTCTGAATGCCGCCTGAAATCTCTCATCCGTGTTCTTCTCTTCGATCCCCACGGCAGCAATATCTGTCACCTTCCTGATGAAAATGGCCTTTACCCACTCCGGGTGTGTGCGGTAAACTTCTCCATACGACTCGGGGTCGCTCTGTGTGCTGTCGCCAATGCAGATCATCTTCTTGTTGGGTAGCCAGCCGTGCAGCTTCTTCATGCGATCCACCTTGTAGCCCTCTGTACCGAGCGTCAGATTGGAAAGAAGGCCAGGTATGGTCATCCAGGAAGCGTCTCGGAGAAGCAATTGGCCCTGAGGATAATAGGCATCGCGGAATTCGCGTAGGAACGGGTATAGGTTGTATGGGGAGGCGGACAGGTAGAACCAAGGCGAAGCGGATGTGATTTCGGATTGGATGAATTTATACAGCTCGGGCATGCCGGCGACAGGCTCGGGTTTGTCGACAAACGTGCTCCGGAGGATGCCTATAGGGTCGCTCGTCTGCGTGATCTTGATGGTGTCATCGACGTCTGCACAGAATTAGTGGTTGAACAGAGGAAGAAAATAGCCCGGTTGTACGCACCTGAAATCACAGCCCATCCCTCCGGGTCAGAAAAGAAAGTCTTGCTTTGCAACAGCCCCGTCGTCCCTTGCGGCACCTGTGCTGTAGTGGGAACAACCATGCCTGGTGGTGCAGCCGGTATGGTCCTGACGTCGCAGCTTATTCCATTCCTGCTCCCGGAGCTGAACTTTAGATGAGTTTCACCCCCGTGCAGAGCCAGCACTTGTTTCCCGGGCTGAATATCCATCAAGAACGGACGTATTCTCTCCTCGATAGTCTTGCTGGCCTCGTCGTCGTCTGCCAAGCCAATCTTGTCCGCGATCTGAACAACAACATCGCTGACGGTGCACGACGGATGCTGAGAGAAGACAGCAGCGATGAACTCGGCGTTCCATGTCTGTGTCTCCTTGCCATCCTTCCCTTGTGTTGTAGTGACGAAGGCAGTATTGTCGAACAACCACAACTCGTCGTCCTTCGAGACAGGCTGAGGCCACGGGTTGCGCGAGCCTAGATACGACAAGATATTTGCAACGGGATCGGAGATGAGCCTTCTCGGCTGAAGAGGTCGGAATGTCTTGAAGTTGGAAGGGGTCGAGGCCTGGAGGCTTGCCTCGACGTCTGGGAACTTGCTCTGACGGCGTGTTTTCTGCTGCATGTCGTCGGCGCTGCAAGTCGAGATGGAGTATCGTAGGGTCTCCATGATGGGCGCAAGGGGGGCCCGCGAGGGCAGTCTACTGATATACCAAGGTCGAGACAGGTGGCAAGTGTGTAACGGGATGACTCTGTCGAAAGGCTGAAGCTGATATTGTTCACGTGTGGGAAGCAGGTCAGTAGAACAGGAGAGCAGTGAAGCAGTGGGTACCTGGGTACCTAGGTAGTGAAGAGCCGTTCGTGGCTGTCAGATCAGGTGCAATGGTTTGGTATAGGGGGCAAGGGGGGAGGGGGAAGGAACTGTAGATCAATATCGCGGATGGGAGGGAGTCATTTGCTCAAGTACGGAGGCGCGACCAGGCAGTAGACAGGCGCAATCACGCTGGTGTGGAGGGCGGAACCTGGCACTGATATCTGGAGTCTGCCTTCCAGCCTTGTGACCGTGACGAGCCATGAGCCAGCCATGAGCCGTGCCAGACTATCGAGCCCGTCGCCCCCAAAGGCTAAGGCCAAGCCCCAAGCGAGGGCTCGGCTCTAGTAGACGTTGGTCTTCAGCCCATGACGAAACGAAATCCTGGACGTCTGCCCGTCAGAGGATGCAGGATCAGCCGCAGCACCCATCGACTCGCCAAACTCGGACGTGATGGGTGTGGCAAGAACGGCAGAGGGTTGGCACTGCGTCAGGTGTGCCTCCACCTATGCCGGTTTGGTTTCATGGAGTGTCACACAAGGACGACCTGCTCTCGCTCTCGTCTAGCTGGGCTCCACAGGAGGTCGGCTAGCTAGGCCTCAGCTGAGGCGACGCAGTGATCTGGTTCATCGCGGAACGAGTCAGTTGATGGTGTGAGCTGAAAGTGCCAACGGGTTACATGGTGTATTCAAGGATTTGTCTGACGGCCAGCTGAAAGTCGAGGTCGAAGTCGAGGTCGAGGTGTTTGTCAACGGAACGAGGAAACGGTCATTGCAGGTGCCTTGCAGCTGCTAGTTTATTACTAGCGCCAAGAAACCTGGCTCACGTCACCGGATCTAATCATCCCCCTCCCCCCGCCGGGCACGGGCCATACCCGGGGAGCAACCCCACCTGATGAACAGGTGGTACTTGGTACTTGGTGACTAGGACCCTAACCCAGCAGATTGTTGATTTAGGGACGTCTTAAGAGAGGGACCAAAACCTTGAGCTTAGAATACCGTTTGGCGACGGCAAGCATTCAGGGAACTGACAAACGTAGATAGTAGGTTTGAGTCGTGCTCGTCAAGCGTTTTCGGAGTTACGAATGCAACTTGCATGCATGCAGTCAGCAGTAAAATCTACATACGGCATTGAAGCTTCTGACAATTGTCTGACGTAACAAGGTCCCCCCGCACCTTGATGATGAGGCTGGGTTTGCTGGTGGAATGTCGTCCCATCAGCACTACATCCTCGAAGCTGCTTCTCGCAAGGTCAATTCGAGTGACCTCTCCTGTCGTCCATCGTCAAGCCAGAGTAACACAGTCTCTACCCAACAAGACAAGATCATGTCTGCTCCCGCCTCCAAGCGCCAAAAGTCGTCCAAGAACGTCCCTTACCACCTCATCTACTGGCCCGGCATTCCCGGCCGTGGAGAGCATGTCCGTCTCGCCCTCGAAGAAGCCGGTGCCTCATACACAGACACCGCGCACATAAAGGATGGCGTGAACGAGGTGCTGGCGCAAATCAACGACAAGAATATTGGCGATGACTCAAACCCTCCCCCCTTGGCGCCCCCTATCCTGAAGCACGGCGATCTCATCATCAACCAGACCCCCAATATCCTACTGTACCTCGGCCCAAAGCTGGGTCTTGCGCCAAAGCCTGGTGATGACGATGAGGATGGGCTGTATCTGGTCAACGAGTTGGCCCTCACGGCATTGGATGGGCTGAGCAACGAGCCGCACGACTGCCACCATCCCATCGCGTCTGGGCTCTACTACGAGGACCAAAAGGAAGAGTCCCTGAGGAAGAGTAAGGACTTCGTCTCCGTCCGTCTTCCAAAGTTTATCGGCTACTTTGAGCGGGTTCTGAAGAGCGAGGCGAGCGGCGACGGGCCGTGGCTGTACGGTGGAAAGCTGACCTACGCGGATCTGGTGCTGTTCCAGGTAAGTTCGGTCTCTTCACGGCCTGAAGCCGCGTTTGCAAGTATGTGCATATCTAATAGATGTTCAGTGTGTGGACGGTATCAAGTTCATGTTCCCCAAGGCCGTCAAGAAGCTTGAGGACTCCGGTGATTACAAGGGTGTTTTCGCTCTGTACGAGGCGGTCAAGGAGAGACCCAACATCAAGGACTACCTGGCCAGTGACAGGCGACAACAGTACAGTCAGGGAATTTACAGGTACTACGAGGAGCTGGATGTCACTGAGTGAACCTGAGAATTGCTCTAGCTGAGTCGAAACAGACTCTCCGAACCAGACGCTCAAGGGCCAAAGGTTTTGTAGATCTCTACTAATGGAGAATATGAAATGATACAAAAAGATATTTTGCCAAGGCATCATGAGATATCCCTTTTGATAATACTGAGACTCGGATGTGCAAAATGCCCCAGAACACCGAAATGCTCAGATGAAGGTTGATCAACGGACGCTGCAAATCAATCAGGACATAGTTGCGAATGTCACAGCTCCTCTATACGTGAAATCCTCGTGTCAGTTGTCTTGCATAGGTATTGGACATGCAATCGTGCAAGCAGCAAACCCTTGACAGTTATACGCATTGTTGAGTAACTCATTTGTCAGTAAATAATCCTAAGAAAGGAAGACGAGAATAATTTTGATGGCAGTGTGATGAGAAGCAATGCACCCGTCTTTGAACATAGATGACGATAAATCCTTTCTGAAACTTTTATATTATTCCCGTCGACTGTCGATCTTGAGTACCCGTTGCCTTGAATTGTTCAAGTGCCAGACAAAAGAAGGGGGCAAGAAGACTTTTACTTAAGCAACTGTCAGAATGGGGGTGCAATAGGTAGAGTGACGGGCCCAGAAGAGTGACTCCAGAAGAGTGACTCCATTGAACCTAAAGGACCAAGTTTGAGTCCCAGAGCCCTCGCTGCTCCGAAGCCGCTATGTAGCCGAATAAGTGGGCTATATATAGGCCTTATTCGTCATCGTGATATTCGACTCTAACAGCAACACAAACTGCTTCATACACCTCAGGCTACACTTCCCGCCATTTCTAATTGTCCACCGCCCCTGACGGGGCCATCCGTAAGACAGGAACAATAAGGGGAAGGACAACGACCCCATTCCTCTGACGACCTTTCATGGAGCCGACACGATTGCTAGCACTCAGGCTATCAGGGGTCAATCGCAGACTTCAAGCATTGGAAGTAGTACGAAGGGCGGATCCTCAGGCTCTGGCGGTAAGGGAAATTCGGGGAAGAAGTGACTGGCGTTACCTCTTACCACGGCAGACGAGTAATACGAGGTTTCGGCATTTTGCTGAAGGTCTGAGATCATGTTGAAAAACGAAGACAGGGTCATGAGGTACGCGGAGCATGTTCTGGTGAAGTTAGCTTGCCAAAATCAAGTAATAGAGTTCAAAAATTCGATAAGAGCGGCAACGCTAGGTGTTGACCGTGTTCATGAAAGTTCACTATGACGAATTGCTTAGCCAAGCGAGTTGTACCGCAGACGTCCATTCTGGATGAGTAGGACGTGGCGTGATACTGTCAAGCTACCTAATTCCCAGAGAAAGTCGTGACCATGAGATCATCGATCAGCTGGAGACGGTGTAGACTGAGAGCCGATGACGGACACCGAATCGTCGCGGTTGATCTCGTCTGCGCAGTCAAGTCAGCCCCAGATCTGCATTGCCTGCCACAGAGGTAAGGGACTTATATCTAAGTGAACTTCAAAAATAATATCAACAGTGAGATTCTGTATTACTAGTGTCCTAATATTGGCTTCGCAAAACCTACCTCTGCTGCAAGGAAAGCGGGTCGATCATGGTTCTCCTAACACGCAGGATGTCAGCCTTGTAGGCGCCTGGCGCACGTAGTATTACCTGGGCCATTGGCAGCTTTATGAACAACAGAGTAAATGCACTGGATCTTTTTCAAGACTTGTATTCTTTCCTCCCCGGGCCCGAAGCAGCTGTTTCAAGGTGCGGCTGTCTTCCGTGCTTTCGATCCACCTCGATTTCTAGAGGAACCCAACTTGCCGCTCGTGACCACGGCGTGATCGTGTCCTTCTTGAAGCAGACGGAACGGGACATCCAGAGGACGCCAAACTTAGAAGGCCGTTGAAAAATGAGTTCGTTCTCCAAAGAACAACCGACTCATCTGCAAGGCCGATCTTGGACTCCTTTTAGGCGCTTACAAGAGCGGCCTAGCTTTTAGTCTGATGAGGAATCAATTCAGATCTCCGCTCGAATCATACCCTGAGGCACAAAAGTACCGACGTCAGTTGATCCAATGAGGTATCTGTATCTCCCACGTCTCCGCATGCACGGGAATGGCTTAGAACCACAAGACAATCGTCTCCAATCTCAAGCTGAAAATAGTTTGGGCTCCAAGTTGGGTCTACGAAACCAAAACTTCCTCAGGGGTAAGTTCCCATGTTGTTGTTCTCGGGCATATTTCGATATCATTACGCGACGTTTCCACGCTGTGTATGCATCTCAGGAGACCTTGATGGGGTTCTCTGTTGTACCCGTAGAGAAGTCACCTGATTCGGTAGGACTTTTCCAAGTACATGTCTTACTGTCCCAAAGCTACGGGGCATTTTCTTCAACATCAACGAATGTCACCTAGTTGGCAAGGGTCTGCCTTATTGTTACACACAATGGTGAATCTTGTAGCTTGTAAGCCCTAAAATCTGCAAAACAAGACATCGGATTGACTAGCCCATTCATTCAATGCAACATCATCATTGACAATTGAAAACACCATGAAAAGCAACCAACATTATTGACTCGCACACACCATCTTAGTCATAGCCCCCAACCAGATGCGAAAGATGGGTCAATCAGACCTGACAATGATGGTACGGGATATCTATGTGATTTGCTACTCGTGATGGCGCCAGTAATACTGAAAGAATCGATCCTTAACCGTTACACATGTGCAACCCGTAGAATCCCACGATAGCATCATACATTGTACGGTAAGCCATCTTTGTCATCTTTGTCAGCAACAATCTCTGACTTGAGTCAAAATACTGAGCAAGTAACCATAGTCCTAAGCATTAGAAGCTTCTTCGGTGCCCGACAGGGTTGCAATCCACTACACTATACCCACTAGGTCTAATAGTAAAATATAAATATAAATATTTCGGCTTTAATATAAATATAATATAGTATATAAACCTTTAATAAAAGTAAATATAGTATAATAAGCTTAAATATATTATAGTATATTATACCTATATTACGCTTTATAAGGTATATATTAAATTTAAATATATACTTTATAAAGCGTAATATAGGGTTTATAGCTAATATATCTCCTAATACTTAAATTATTAGTTATGCTTAGGGGCTTAAAGGTATATATATATAAAGAGTAAAAATAGTAAGTAAAAATAACTCGATTAACTAAGTTATTTTAATTATTATTAGGTTAAAGCTATCGCTAAAAAGGCGATAGCTATAAGCTAATTTAAAGAAAGCATTTCGGCTAAATTATTTATTAGGCTAAATAGGCTTTATCGATAAGGCCTAATTATAGCTACCTGTTATTATAATATTTTAATATAAATTATTATAAAACTAATAATTTTATACTCTCGTCTACTATACTATACCTACTAGGCTTATTAGTAGAATAAAATGGGCTTTAAAATGCCTTTAATATAATGGGTGTAGTGGGCGAGTTTATACCTATTACACTATACTAAGTGTAAACAGTATAGTGCTTTACAACCCTGGTGCCCGACGCAATACAAATCGTCTGCACGTCAGCAGCCGAGAGGCGCAGATGTTGGGCTAAAAGGTGGGGAGAGTTACGAGGATGGCTGCAACTTTCTTTGGCATGTATCTTGTACTCATCGAGGGAATTTTTGAAGGTGTCGTGGTTGTCTACGCAGCTGCTCTGGTCGGGCAGAGACTGGAGCAAACACATTTGGTCGATATCCGAGTGAGACTCAAGACCTCGCCGTTCAGAATGAAGCCCATACAAGCGTTGAAAGTATAAGTAGAGCGTGATCATCCCACCAAGAGTGTCAAAGAGGGCGTTTGATCTCGCCAGAAGCATCAAGAGCAACGATTTCAACATACTTCCTACTTATTACAACATCAAACGGTAAGCATGGACATTGTCGAGTCTTCTCACAACCTAACAGTCCAGCAGCACATCACGTACACAATCCAACCTTGACCAGGTTCAATCATTCCATGCACAACACGTTCCCTCGTCAACTTGATATCAGTGCTGATAATATTTTACTAGGTTTTTCGCCACCACAACCACAATGAACGTGACTGCCCGCCTCATCGCCGCCGTCCTGGCCCTCACCGCCGCAGGGGCAGACGCCTCATCCATCAGCGAGTACTATAACAAGGAATGCACCGGTACTGTCAACTCGTACTTCAGTGGGAGCACTCCGAACTATTGCAACACTCAGACCGGCGCCTCGATCGGCTGGACGCTGGACAAGGCCTGCCCTTTGACCTTCTATAGCGACAAAAATTGCCAGACCGTGGCCAAGACCATCGCCTCGTCGAAGACAGGATGCCAGGACTTCCCCTCCACTGGGGGCTCCTGGCTATTCCATTGTTAACTCGAGCATTGATATGAGAAGAAAAGGGCGGTCGCGTGAAGAACAGTCTTTTGGAAGTTCCTTGCGTGAGTGAGGGGAGTCGTCATGATCCCGTTCGCTGCCCCATTCGCTGCCCTGAGTGAAGTGAGATTATGAAAGGCTACATACAACATGTTGTCCGAGTCTCGCCACACAAGATTGCAACACTTGTGTATTTGGACGGTGCTGATGTCATTGAGGGGCGCGGGAAAGTTTTCGGTGCATGTTGAGCAGATGGAGGTTCTCACGGTCATTTTCAACTCAGAAGCCTGTGTGTACTTGAATGGGTAGTTCAAATTCAATTATATCAATCACACTGAAAAATACAATAAAAAGGGTCAACTCGCCCAATCAATTCCATTACATTGCTAAGTGATATAATCGAATCAGGTCTAATGAATGATGAAGGGGTGTTGGGGTAATTATTTCTCTTCCTCTTCTTACGACTTAATTACGACAAGAGAAGAGAAAGATTCAATATAACCCGAAAATTGGAAATCCTTGTTTCCTATATGAAGAACAAGGTGCTCCAAAATGTCAATTAACGCTGACCTTGATAGAAACGGGACTCATGCCACCGCCAACGTCGCACTCAATTGGTGAACCCGGACTGGATTCAGTCTATGCGACTCTGGCTCGTCTGAGATGGAGACGATGCTGTTCAGTCAGGGTAGCTGCAAAGAAAGTAGGTAAGACAAGCCGCCGAAAAGAGATGGCCTCAATCAACCCTCTTTCATAGTCCATTCTCTTACTTTTAATTGCTATTCACTTATCCGAATTTGTATCCTGAAGTTAGTACCCTTGGAGAGACTTAGCAATCGTGCACGGCAGTAGCTGACATCAAGGTAGTAGATCTAGCATAATGTAAATGTGTCCCTCTCCTGGCGGGGAGTCTACGGCGCAGGAGGTTGGTCACCGCGCCTGCATATGCTACTTAAGTAAACGTCATGCCCTTCGTGGACCATAGAATCTCTGCCCTGTTTCTTCAAATTAAGAGAGAGAGAAAACCTCGTAGTCATTTATGCAGCGGAGGCGACCACACTACTACCATCAGCATCGTCCCCTGTAATCCATGACAGCAGCCTCGGTGCCGGCCCTCCACGTCCAAGCATCGGCCTGGCAGCAAGGATCCTAAGGAACCTCTTAGAGATCCAGGCCCCAAATGTGACCTAATGCCTGCTTGTAAGATTGTTGTGAAGACTGCACAATCATTAATCAACCTTTCGACACTAATTTTGCTACATCTGGGGTCAGAGGATATATGAGCTTACTTGATGTCCTCGTGGTCCTCGAAAGGTACTTGTATGTTCACAGGACCGCTGCTCGCTACCAAAGAAGCGCCGGCATCTCCCTCTCTTTCTGCGGAAGCTGTGCTCTTCGATTTGGTTTTCTTGTACAGCCGACTGGAGCGCTCGAGATAATCGGCAGGAAGAGGGCTCCTGTATTGACCACAGAAAACACCAACCTCGAAGTCCCGCACTTGGCTCTCTGCGTCGGCTGCTTCTATACAAGCGGCTTTCAAATCCTCAAGAGTTTGGAATACCAAAGCGTCACACTTAATAATGTCGGTCATTTCTTGCAGCGTTCTGCCATGGGCGAGGAGTTCTAGATGACGTTGCGTTAGTTGCGTCAGTTTATCCTACTGATCAGTATATGTATGCCTGAGACTATGCTTACGAGCAGGGTCAGCAAGGTCAATGCCGTGCTGGGCAAGCCAGGTTAGCAACCATTTTTCAAGCTAGAGAGCCAGTGCGTATGTGCCAATCTTTTGAATGAGATACAACACTTACAACATGTGGATGGGTGATCTCTGGGCTGCAAGACACTAGGATGATGCGCTTTGCCTCGCATTCTTGAACCATTTGAACCTGGAATGGGCAAATCAGTCAGCCCTGTGCCCATGTCCGTGGCGTTCCAAGCCCGCGTATCCCCCTTTACTTGCAGATGAGTTTGCAATAGAAACATCATGCCTGCGTCATGAATGAGGGAGAGGTCACGCACAATCTCGCACGACGTCGTCCCCCGTACAATGCTGTCGTCAACAAGGCAAACAACCTTGCCTTTGAATTCCGACGCAATGGGCGAGAGCTTCCGACGGACGCTTTTTTGCCGTGCCCTCTGGCCAGGAAGCTGGATAAAACCAAAGAATTAGCATTGCACATGCCCAGGTGGTTGGCATTCTGTGAGGGGAAGACGTACAATGAACGTGCGGTAGATATATCTGTTTTTCACAAATGCATTTGAGAAGGGCTTTTGTAGCTCCTTGGCCAACTCAGCCCCGGCCGTGTTACTTGTCTAGTTGCAACAGGTTGATGAGTAATGGCCCGTTGCCTGAGATGTGGTATACAGAAGATACTGACCTCGGGTATGGGAATGACTTGACAACGAGATGTTAGCAGGCCCCAGCAAAATACATATTGGCGCGAAGGGATTAAAAGAGATGCTAAGTTTTATGGAACATGGCAACAACACGCGTGACATACCAACATCAATATCCCGAACACCATCTTCTCCCAAGACCTGTCTCATTCTGCTGGCCAACTTCAGCCCCATCTTCTGTCGGCTGCGATGGACGGAAATCCCATCCATGTGTGTGTCAGGCCTTGCGAAGTAAAGAAATTCAAACAGATCAGGGGTGTAAGACTTCATCGGCACAACCTGCGAGAACTGGGGAACCCCTCCTTTTTTAATAAAGACAGCCTGGCCCGGTAAGATGTCGACGATGTTCTTGAATCCAAGCTGTGTCAGAGCAATCGATTCCGAAGCTAAGAAGTAGTCTGTAACGCCATCAAGTGTTTCTGATGGTCGAGATCCGAGGCAAAGGGGCCGAATACCATTCTCGTCACTGCAAAATTGACAAAGCATGTTAGTTTTGACAGATTGGGAAAGGCGTCAAGGAGAAATGGGGACAAGACGTACCGGAAGCCCAAGATCCCAAAGCCGGCAATCATCGCGGTACATGCAAATGCACCGTGACACCTTGCATATACCTCGCGCAGCGCAGTAAATACATCGTCCACACTGGCTCGGCGTTTGCCAGTTTCGCCAAGGGCCCAGGCGAAAATGTTAAGCCTGAGGGATCGGTAATAGGTTAGCGAGAACGCGGAACTGAAACCCAACAGACGGATAGCCCTACATGAGTTCCGAGTCGGAGTCGGTGTTCACATGGCGTCGAGCCTCGTAATCCAAGAATTTGACAATTTCCGGGGCGTTGACGACATTTCCGTTGACGCTCATTGACAGGCCGTATGGGGAATTGACAAAAAAGGGCTGCGCTTCCGATCTGCAGTGACGAAGACGTTAAAAGGTGCTTGTTCTAGGGGCTGCAAGGTAAGAATCCAAGTTTGGTCGGGCGTACGCAGATGACGTGCCCGCAGTTGGGTACCGGAGGTGGGAAATTCTGCCGCACCGTCAGCCCCATTCCTCTCCTCGCGATGGCCATGAGGTTGTTGGCGGTGAGGTTACCCCATGTAGCCAGGTATCGTCGCCGGCGTCGCGCGTCTGCCATCATCAAACACTTTGCTGGCCATACCTAGGCCCTTGCACTGGAAGACCCTTCCGCCTCGGCACACGGCAATACCCGCAGCATCTTGTCCACGCTACTGCGAGCGTTAGCATTCCTCCAAGACAACAAGCAACGTAGTTTGTGGTGGAGGGAGGCTTCGCGATCGGGTAACTGACGTGCTGAAGATAATAGAGGGACTCGTGTAGGTCGATAGCGGCGGTGGTGGCTTCTGGATCGCCCAGCTGTCAAGGTAGTCAGCGTGTTTCTTCTCCTCTCCCCTGTTTTGCCGTCTCGTGGCGCGTTTGTTTCCCGGGGACATGAGTCTGTGGGGACATACCAATATGGCCGAGATACCACACATGGTATCACGTTGCCTTTGGATCTTGGTCGAGAAAGTAGTGTGTGTGGTACGGCGACTTGACTTTTTTTTTTTTGGAGAAAGCAATGCGCCAATCTGTATGACGCTTTGGCGACCTCGGAGTGCCGGGCGGTAGACACTTGCAGAATTGCGGGGTGCCATCTGCCTTATCTAAGTCGGTCCGGCCAATGATCCGTATCTCCGCCGGCGGGACCCCAACAAGTACATAGATACCTAGGTACCCAGGCAGTGGAGCTTCCGAGACTCCCCGCCTACATCTCCAGCGTCTGCAATGCCAAGCTGAGCTCGTGTCACAACCGCGCGGAACTGATAGGAGGTTCTCTTCTCACTCGTGCGCGAGCATCGCCATCATTGTATTTCCGTTCGGCCTACATTTGTACGAGGATGGGGACAGCAAAAGCGTCAAAGGCGGCGCTGCTCGAACCCGCCTTTGGCAGTACTGGCAAGCTATGTAACCAATTCGATCTCGCACGTTTCCGCCGCGCAGCAAGTCCAACCAGCAGCAGATAGTGGCATCATGTCCAAAAGCCTGGCACACTCTGCATGCAAAGTACACTGCTGTACGCTACGCCTATCCTAATATTGAAGAACCACCTACCGAATCTTTGCTGTCTCCATACCTGCAAATGGAAATTCGAAGCGCAGATCCTTTGGAAGATCGAATCGGGGCGATTGCGTTCCGCTATTATCACAGTTCCTAGTTTACCAAGCTCAAAGATGGTGTAATCCAGGCATGTGGAGCACTTTGCTGCCACCCCATGCCAAGGATGCGCAGATGGGGCTGGACGCTGGACGGCGTGTGTTGTCAGCGCCCGTCACTCTCCCTTCGATGCCATACGTGGTGCATGTGCCTGCTGCTACTACAACAATCGAGCCAGGTTTTTCTCTTTCCGAGCAGACTTCTCGCATGCAAGGCGAGAAAGCCAGTGACCACGGACGGAGAGAACGGCGCACATTCAGGCATGTGGACCACCCCCTAAGAAAACCAATCCAATATGTGGCAGGTGCAAAATAGCTATCCCTTACGCCAGATATGCCGCTCATTTGGAAGAGTGTTGCATATGGTTTTGACGTGCTTGCAGAACGAGTATGCCACGACCAGAAAGACATAGACACTCTCAGATGCGTGGACCGCCACCCACGAAAGAATGCAGCAAACTGTAGATAGAGCATTCCTCGTGAGGACTAACTACACGGCCCACCGAAAAGACTAAGAAGTGGCATTGCCGCCGATGCAAAAAGATCATGCCGGTGGAAGACAAACAATCTCATTCTCTGCTCTGGGATCCCGATCTCAACAGATGCCGGGATCCTAATCAAGTAAACTCCCAATTAAAAGCCGCCTCCTATGAAACGCGTATGCTTCAAATACAGCAAGAAATTTGCGATACATAGTACTGGAGGACCACTGGCAGGTCTGCGAGTACTGGCGCTGCTCGCGCTGTATCACGTCGCAGCCTGTGGCAAAGAAAGAAGTTCACATCAAGCTATGTGCTGAAGCACTGCCCGCTTGGTGCAACTTTTGCACAAAGCATATGCCAGCTAACGAGCTTGAGGACATCTGGAACACAAAGCAGATTGCAAATTTCAGGTATGCCCGCAATGCGAGAGACGCGGAAGAAAAGAAAAGATTGATGCACATATCGAAGGGTGCAGCCAGCGACAGTGTTCAAACTGCCGCAAGGTGCTCGACATTGCAGAAGAGCATGACTGTCCTATAACAAAATGCTCGTTGTGTCTGCATAACATCCGTCGAGCTAAGGAGGATGAGTATTTGGCAACATGCCCTGGGTTGAAGATCGTCACTGGAGATATGTGTCTACTAAGCCGGGTCTGAAGCCAAGCCACGGTTCAAGAGTCCTCTTGTATTCGGAAACGAAGTATCTACCGCCACAGGACTGCAAATTTACCCTAGGGTACCATGACGGCTTGGATGAAACAGCCCGCGATCACTATAGTCGCCGACTTTGAGTTTCTCGTCTTCCCTGGCAATGCACTGATTCCCTGTCAGGTTGCCATTCTTGACGGCTATGGCAAATAGAGTATGTATCCCTCCCACCACGGTCAATCATGGTATCACCAAGAGAGCACTTCTCGAAAAGACAAGCGGGATGTCTGTGTCGAAGCGGTAAGTGGGGTCAAGCTTGATCCACAAATTCTACCCTGGCGACTCAGACAAGATGACCTTGTGTCGAGTTGTCAAAAACTTTCTCAGCCTGCCCATCGTAATTCGGCAACATATCTACGAGCTTGTACTACCTACCAAAAAGGTCTATCTGCCACGCCCAGGTCGGCCTCAGTATCGTATCTATAAGTATTATGGGCCTCAGCCGCCTGGCTGGCTACCTCATCAGCATACACGGAGCGATGAGGGCTCTTCGAGCCAGGTTCTCGGCGCAATACTGCGTCTTGGAGGATCT
Source organism: Diaporthe ilicicola (assembly GCA_023242295.1). Classification (NCBI taxonomy): domain Eukaryota; kingdom Fungi; phylum Ascomycota; class Sordariomycetes; order Diaporthales; family Diaporthaceae; genus Diaporthe; species Diaporthe ilicicola. Next base: position 20,300 of record JALPVH010000425.1, on the reverse strand, counting down.
TAATCCAACTCTATTCCCGCGCCCAAGCGACGAGGCTGTGTCCTGTATAGTTGCGTGGCACAGCCGATTTGCGGAGATATGAACATGGAATTCAGGCCTGTAGTAGCTGCTGAGACCTGCTGCCTCAACGACCTGATGAGATCAAGCCGGATGTTTTACGGAGATCTGTTACATCACTTTTACGCGAGGAATCCATTCTCGTTCTTTGGGCCAGAATCACTGCTGTACTTTGTCTGGAACGTCAGCCCAGAAGGTCTGCGGCTAACTAATACGCCATGTTCACTTGGCCATACCACTTCAAAGCGAGGGTGGGACGTCAAAAGACAGCATAACGTCCCTGCACCCGATTCGGAACACCCCTAATTCGGAATACCCTATAATCGCATCTTTGTATATATATATCTATACCCACCCTATATATACTCTATAATATCTTTATAAGGGATTTTTTTCTAATTACTACACTTCTCTCTAATATTATCCTTATTATAAAAAAGTAATACTTTAAAGTTAAAATATAGAAAGCTATTAAGGCTATTATAAATAATACCGGTTTATAAAAGGCTTTTAAATATTAATATATCCCTTTAACTACTTTATATAATTATCTTTCCGGCTAATAAAGCTATTATAATATTATAAATCTTTAAAGGCTTTTTTTTAATATTAAAAAAAATTAATTAGCTTTATTTATATTTAATTAAAGTATTTTAAGGCTAATATTAACTTATTTTAAAATAAGGGCTCTTATAGGCTAAATAGCTTTCTTCTTTTCTAATAGCCCTTTTTTTAAAAGCCGATAGTTTACCTTTTTTTCTTACTTATTACCTTTAGCTTAAAAGCTATAAAAATTAGTATATTAAAGCTTAAAGATTAAAAGCATTATTAAAAGCTAATATTAAGCCTTAGTTTAACCTTTTAGAATTACTTATTATAAAGGTAATTAAGCCGGATAATTATTAAAATATTAATAAAAAAAGGCTAATAAAAGTATATTTTAAAAATACCCTTACTTTTAGCTATATAGATAATAGCCTTATCTATTAAAAGGATTATAATTTAAGGGTATAAATCTTTTTTATAAAATATATTAATATTTTTAATAAAGCCTTTTTTTCCTTAATAATTTTTAAAAGGCTAATATTATAATAATAATAGTTTTTTATAGCCTTTAAAGATTATAAAGGCTAATAATTTACCGCTTAAAAGAAGGGGTAAATAAAAAAAAAATTATTAAATAGCTTTAAAAGGTATTTATTTTTTAAATTACCTTTATAAACTCTTTTAAATAGCGCCTTTTTATAATTAATAGCTATTATATTTATATATTTATTAATTTTATATAGAAATATTTTTTATATTAAATATATATAGTTTTTTTATTAGCTTATATATTATATATCCTATAGCTATTTAATATTATAATCTTTAGCCCTTTTAAGATAATATTTAAAAAATATCTTTATTAATAAAGGCTTTATATAATAATAATAATAATAATAAAAAAAAGGTTTTTTTTATTATTATTATAAAGCCTATATAAAGGTATTTATAAAGATAAATATTTATTTTAAATAAAAGGTATCGGTTTTTTAGCTAATTAATAAGGTTAAAGTATTAAAAAGTATTTATATCCTTAAAAACTATTAAGCCCGGTATAAATTATAATAATTTAATAATAAAAATAGCTTTAATAATTAAATTTAGATCTTTTAATCTTTTTTTTAGCCTTTAAACCTTATTTTTATAACCTTAATAAAATTTTAAAAGATAAGGGGTTTAATTATTTATTATATTTAATAGAAATATTTAAGCCTTATATAATAATTATTATTCCGGAAGATTTTTAAGGGGTATAATAAAAAAGCTATTAAGTTAATAATAACCTTAAAAAAAACCGGTTATTAGAAGCTTAAATTAAGGCTAGTAAAAAGGTTAAAAAAAAAAGTTTAAATTAACCTTAATATAGTTTTTATTAATATTAAGGCTATTTAGAAAGCTTAAATTAATACCGGTAAGGTATTTATAAATAAAAAAAAGAAGTTTAATAATTTTTTAATATTAATGGAAAAGGGATTAGTGATAATTATAGCGGGTAATTAAGGTTGGGAATAGTGGTATTTATGGGTGCTGGAGATATTCCGAATTAGGGGTATTCCGAATCGGGTGTAGGGACGTTAGTCTTTTTCACTAAATGCGTTCGAAGCCCTTTAGAAATAATTCGAGGGCTTGAAGCAGTTGGATGTTGAGATCGCGATCTTGCGGTCTCAATCAGCGGACCCCGAGCTCTTGGCGGCTTGGCTCGCGGACAAAGTCTTTGGGCAACTGCATGGGTTGGAAAAATTGGTTGTCAAAGTCTCCGTTCACAAGGGCGTCAATGAGGGGCGCCCTGGTCCCTACACTGAGCAGTTGGACAGAGTTGTTGTACTCGAGCGTACAGGAGAGCGCCACCTCTTGATCGAGAGAGTGTTGAATATCTGGCTGAGAATGAGATCACCAAAACCGTTGAAGAAATTGAGACTTCGCGTTCAATTTTCGATATTGCAGTCAGTGCAGGGCTACTGGATAAAACACTAGGCTATGTCTCTCAGCGTTGATGGTTTCACAAGATGCACGACCTCGGGTCTAATTGTTGGTGCCGATGACGGACCGACAAAAATCTTCGGGCGGAAGAGTCTGCTCCGCAAATGACGAGGCGAGCAGAGGGCGAGCCTTTTCCAAAGACAGGGAATGCCCCACCAGAACGTCGCGGCTGTTCAAAATCTGCGGGCGACTCACTGAGCAGCTTCGCCGTGCCGTGCCGACCCATCGTTTTGGATCTGATCGACCACGGCGCCGACAGGGAGGGACTGCGAAGCCGCTTGCCGTTGTCAGAGACAGACATACATATCTACGTTACATTACATTACGATCTTTCTTTTGGCTGCTGCAGACAGTGTCACTGTACCCGGGGTAGCTCACATCTCGATCCAGATTCAACATCTTCAACATCACACGGATCTGCTGCCACCAGAATCACCACACTGACACCGAATTCGCCAAGTCGACACCACTCAACATGGCTACTACCAAGGGCGATGACTACATCCTCACGCTGTCCTGTCCGGACAAGCCGGGCATTGTCCACTCAGTCACCGGCGTCTTCGCGTCAAACAGCATCAACATCATAGACCTGCAGCAATTCTCCGACCCTGTTTCCAACAAGTTCTTCATGCGCGTCCACTTCGGGCCCACGCCATCAGTAGACACCCTCAAGGCGCCCTTTGAGGCCCTGGCAGTCGAGATCAAGATGGACTACGAGATTCGGCCCGTCACGCAAAAGACGCGCGTGCTCATCATGGTCTCCAAGATCGGCCACTGCCTCAACGACCTGCTGTTCCGCGCAAAGACGGGCCAGCTGCGCATTGAGGTGCCCGTCATCGTGTCAAACCACCAAGAGTTTGAGGCCCTCGCCAAGAGCTACGGCATCGAGTTCCACCACCTGCCCGTCACCAAGGACACCAAGGCCCAGCAGGAGGGCCAGATCCTCGAGCTGGTCAAGAAGCACAACATCGAGCTCGTCGTCCTGGCCCGCTACATGCAGGTCCTGTCGCCCATGCTGTGCGAGGCCATGAGCGGCAAGATTATCAATATCCACCACAGCTTCTTGCCCTCCTTCAAGGGCGCCAAGCCTTACCACCAGGCCTACGAGCGTGGTGTCAAAATCATCGGTGCGACGGCGCACTTCGTCACTGCTGATCTGGATGAGGGCCCCATCATCGAGCAACGTGTTGCTCGCGTCGACCACAGCATGAGCCCCAAGGACTTGGTAGAGGAGGGTTCCAATGTTGAGAGTCAGGTTCTGGCTGCTGCGGTGAAATGGGTTGCTGAGAGAAGAGTGTTTCTCAACGTGACGAAAACGGTCGTCTTCAACTAGACAGGGTTCAATGACTATCTCAAAGGGGTCGTAGCTTGAGGTCCACTTTATAGAAGCTCGGAAAATTAGAGTCCCAGGGAAACCAGTTGACCTGGACCAATAATACTTAACAATACCTAGGTATCTAAAACGATGGCTGACAAAATCCTTGATCATATGTGATAGATGTTTCCTCCCCTTCGGTATCTTTTCCCATGCGTGGCTCAATTTCCTCACTTATTCAGGCTGCCCTAGACGTGCCCCATCATTAACAGAGCCCTACTGCCTGGCATCAGTGCACCAAAAGTCTTGTCGCTGTGACTAGCAATCAAGCACCCGCTATGATGTCCTTCAACCGAGCGCGGCCCGTACAATGACGCAGGCAACTCAATAGGGTTCTGATCTCCCGACAGCTCACTAGAATGTCGAAATCCAGAGAGCTAGCTCAACGGGAGCTTGCCCCGATGATAGCTCAGAAACACCTTTGGATTTACCTTTCGCTAGTGACGCCTTCGTCGTCTCGCCCCTCGTTGAATCGCTGTTGATGTTGCCATGTGCCTTCCGCCGCCTCATCATGAAGAAAACGGCTGCTGCAATAGCAAAAAGGCCCGCAACTCCACTGATGACAGCACCAGCCAAGGCTCTGGCTGAGATGGAGCCACTTGAATTCGAACTCGAACTATCACTTGAACTTGAACTCGAGCTTCCACTGGAAGGCGTGGGGCTAGCGACGGTTCCAGAGGAAATCATCAAATCTTCATTCCTCCAATGAAGTTGGATCATTGGTGCCGCAACAATAAAGCTCGCCATGGAACACACTGTGTCACTCAGACTGCCAGTATTCGTGACAGTAATCGGGAACGTCGCGAAGTCTGTCGAGACGAACCTGCCCGCGGAACAGCTAGCCGTCTGGATGACGTCGGAAGCGGTCGAGGCACAGGTTTGACCATTTTCCTAACTCCTGCAAGAAAACCCACTAGAAGATGCAGCCAGACGTTAGGATTCACTACGTAAGCCACGTGAGGACAGATCTCATGGCCAACACCTACGTCGGACAACAACCAGCTGCCGTTTCCCCTCCTCCATCGTGTATTGCATTTCCCAGCCTGTCACAGATCCATAAGTAGCATCACAAGCGGTGGTATATCCGTCCGGACGTAGAAAGTCGTCAGCGGGCCGAGGATGGAACGCGTTCGGTACACGGTAGTGACGCTCGGCGTCGGTGTCAGTGTTGAGGATGCCATGCCAGCAACCAAGGCCTCCACGTGGGTGATACAATAGATGAAGAAATCTCGGTTGTGGACAGAAACAGAACGGAAGAGGCTCGGGCAAGAAGAGGTGAGATCTCACTCGCTGGTACCGAGGAAAATAAAGGGAGCGCGGAGCTGATCGAAACGATTGACCTTTAAGTTGACGGCTGACGTTACATAAACCATCAGCGCTTCTGCAGCCAACCAATGTCCACGGACTCATGCTTTCAGCTTCGTACACATAAGCTCGCCGCCCCCTTTCCTTCAGTCTACAACCAGAGTCTTTCAGGCTGGGGAGGTTGAGCCCCGGCCATCGGTGACTAACGTGAAGCTGAGGGCTGCCCAGAGATTGGGCGTCCGCCAGCCATGTGGTCTGACAACACCTGGAAGGCTTATAGTGTCCACCTATCGAAGCTTAATAGCTCGGATCTTCTATGTAGGCAACGTCTCAACCCGCATTCAAATCCGTTCCGATAGAACTTTTATGAGCAGCCGGCCGAGATTTACCGGTAGTTAAGCCAGTACTGTGACGCCATTGAACTTGACGGGTTTCCTCTTCCAGAGAAGATATCCAGAAACTGGGCGGAAATGACAGTAATCTCTACTAATCTATTAAATAATGTGTTTTTTGACTCTCACGCTGGTTTTTTTGCACATAAGTGGCGTGGATCTCAGGGGGTGTGAGCTTACTCGCAGCGCCCAGTTAAGCTGACCAATGTTAGGGGGTGAATATGTCCCTGCCCATGACTGACGGATAGGAATGGCCCATCAGATTATGGATCGCCCCTGTCATTTGTTTGCTTGTGAAAGGTTCGATAGCATTCGAAAGGGTTGGTGAAGTCTTGGTGCGTACAGAAGTCCACAAATCCCGGTAAATCCAGATACAACCCAGTAAAGTACAGTAGACTTGATATACAACAAACGACCACCATGCGTTTCCGGCGTAGTCATCTCTCCTAGATCAAGAAAATCGAAATCAAGTAGTCAATCCAGAACGCCCTATTTGCGTCCAGACTACGATGCCACCCGACACGCCGTCGGCGGGCAGTACCCATGATTACACGCATAGCTGCATAAACCCAGATAGCTGTCGTCCTCTCCCACCAGCGGCAATCCCACCGTGCCTGTCTCCGGGGGCGGAGGAACCTGGGCTCCGTAAGATGTACAAGTACATGGGCCTGGAGGGCAGTATCCGAAGTTGCAGCAGAAGCTGCAGAGGCCGATGTAGTTCCCCGGTCCGGTGCCTGCATTGCAAACCCCTGTTGGGCTTGGGGCCGCAGAGGTAGTAGAACTTGAGGTAGATGTGGAAGTTGTGGTGGCGGTTTTAGTTGAGCTGGTAGTCGACGTAGTGGTCGAGGTCGTGGTTGGTTTCGAGGTCGAGGTCGAGGTCGATGTCGTGGTCGATGTCGTGGTTGATGTTGTGGTTGTGACAGAAGTCGTTGGTGGAATCGTCGTTGGGGTCACCGGCGCAGTGCCCAGGGACGGCGTAGCAGAGCACGTGGTGACGTGCAGACCAGCCGTCAGCGAGGCCAGAGCATCAGGCCCTAGCGGGTCAGAAGGCTCGTCCGGCACAGATCCAACGTAGGCATTGAAGTCGTAGATGCCGCACGGGCAGACATCTGAAATGTTCTTCAGGCTCACGGAGCTCATGACTGTCTGACCGTTTCGTTCCAGGAAGAACTGCTGCTTCCCGACTTGCATATCCACTTGGTAGGCCGAGATGCCAGCGGGTGCACTAAAAGACTGCACATTGTTGCCAGACACAACTGTCACGGTCCCTGCCGTCTTGAGCATTGAAACAACAAAAACGGCATCTTCAAGTGTCTCATAGCCATTCGGACGGCCCATGAAGTAATTGCCCGAGCTATTGTCGGCTGTGACCATTGTAGTGTCTGTCGCATCGCAGTTGATGCTCCTCAGAGTTGGGCGGTACCAATAAATTAGCTGGTCAGATGAGACATAGGACGCTGCGGAACTCGCCCCGTCCTTGTAAGCTGAGATGAAGGGCTTCGCCATGTCCATCCAGCCACCATGAGGCCTGAGTTGGAAAGATGTCAGTATCATATCGCTCCAGAGTCTCCGTCCAGGTTTACTGACATATCGTTGGTCCACTTAGAGTTGCCGTCATCCGTGTGCTTGGAGGAAAGTGGCCCAATATAATGGCTTTCTCCATAGTCATTCCATGTGATAATCTCAAGAAAGCGTGGTCCAAGGTCCAAGATCTCGTTCCATCGCTCGTACCAGAGCAGGTCTCCGGGAAACACCCAGTTCTTGCTATATGGTACTTCCTGTGATGTGAAGAAGCTCCCGGATCAGTTTGAGTAGCTTAGTTCAGACTAAAATAAAAGTAACGAGTCCAAAAAAAAAAAAAAAAAAAAAAAGGTGATTCACTTACCGGCCCAAAATGCGTGCTAAACCATGGGGAGACGGCTGCTGCAGCATCAGTATGTGTCAACAGTTCCATGGGAATATAAATTCACTCACGAGCAATATATGGCTTGCCAGCAAGTGCTGTAATGTATTCCTGGTCGCCTTGCTCGACTGTGACATTATTACCAGGGGTGGGCGCCTTGTTGTTGCCATTATTAGGCCAAGCCTGGACAGTGCGAGTCAACTTCTAAGCTCATACGCAAGAGTGAGAGGACATACCATCCAATTCAGTGCACCATCGATGGTACTAAAGTTGGTACCGTAGGAGGGGTGAAAGTTGGGGGCCCAGAAGATCGGTGCCCCGGCAGCGGTGCGGATCGCGCTCACATCGACTCCATCTCCAGCAAAGCTCGAGGCGAAGATCTTGCCGTCGACGTAGAGCTGAGAGGTGGGATACGAAGTGGCATACTGGGCAATCTTCTGCCCGACCTCTGTTCCCTGATTTGTGTGATACCAGTTGAAGTCGAACGAGATAAAGACCTTCATGCCGTTGTTGGCAGCCGACTGGTAGGCGTAGCTCAGCTGAGCATCCGTGTAAGGGTCAACGCCGATGTTGAGGGCAAAAGCGTCAATACCAAGGGCCTTGGCCCTCTGCATGTCTGCATCGAAGTCTCCTGGGCCGGTGCGATCGGAGACGATACCGATCTATCAATTTAATTAGTCTCGGACAAGCCGGGTATCAAGATCGAGACGACACCAAGGTTGGATTTCATAAGACGCACCATGAAGTGACAGAAGACAAGTCTGTCGGTCGTCTGACGTTCTGAAATGCCATAGCTAGGCCTAGAAAGAACAGGAGATACAACACAGAACAGAATGACTGCAATGAACTTGAGTAGAGACGACATCGTGATTTGCTCCCTGGATCAAAATTCTTGGTACAATCAAAGCTGTCCCAGAAAGCAATAACTTAGGCACGGGTCGAAGGTCGATGGTCTATCGACTGCGGACTGAGCATTTTATATCAGACTCGCTCGAGGAATTCTTTCTGTATTCAGGTTACCCATAACAGCGCCTACGGCTTCCAAGACATGCTCACGGGTTACATCTCCATTCAAGGCAAATATTGCCACATGAACAGGATCCAGCTTGCATCCTTTCTCGCCCAACAACCTCATCACTGCGTCAGAGCGCGTTGAAAGCCATTAGGAAACATGGATTAACCATGTGTTTGGACGGAGTGAGACAGCATGAGCTCCATGCGTTCACCTGAGGGATACTGATATTGTCACGATCCTTCTGCTACCCAATAGAACATTACCTAGGAGGGACAGTGGTGTTTCTCAGTTGTCCGAGCTTGGGCAGAATGGCAAGAAATGAGCTTCATGAGGTCGCTCGAGGGCAACTGACGTTGTCACGACCCTTCCACTACCCAATAAAATATCAGCCAACAGGGACGGTGATGGTTCGAGATTGCTCAGGCTTGGACGAATGAGCAAGAGTGGGTGTGCCACATCTGATCTTTTGTTACTTTGTGTTACCCAGACCACAAGCTGGAATAAATCCGAACAGCGGCCAGAAGCTGGTTTCGAACGCACTTCAATTTAGTCATCTCTTCCATGGTTATATAAGCGGTAACTTGAGAGTTGACAATAGACGATGGATTGAAGGCGGAAATAAAATAACAAAGAGCATCTCGCAGTAGTATTCAAGGACTGGCTTCTAGATTGAATGCAATTTTACAGGTCCAAAAGTTGGATTTCATTCACCTCCGAATCCTAAGCCACCCTGGCCGGCAGAAGAACACCCTTCTTGAAAAGGTTTAGTCGCAATATTAAGAAGGCCCGAGATTGGGGTGCACTACTTCTGATCCACATGACGATTTCAATGAATGGTGGGATTACGGAAGGTTGCTCCAATCCTTCTATCGTTCCAGTGTCTCCTTTCCCGAAGGAGGGCTGGAAGGCCTTTCAGACGTGTGAATGATTAATTTGAAAGAGATATCCGCCAACAGAAGCATTGCCTTGGTATTATTTACTGCAAATTGTCTCAAAAATTACGTCGATTAAAGCCTCGTGGGTGTCATCAATTCCCGCAGGGGGTCAGCTGCGCTTCTGGTAACCGAGAGTCGCCCCTAGCCCTCCCAAATGGACACTAGTCCTTCGATGTGTTTTCGAAATTGGTTCGCATGCGCCTGACACAGTGCCACATTGGGATGATTGAGCTGAATCATTGATGGGAGCCGAGATGTGTCGACTGGGCGGCGCAGCGTGGCAGTACAAGAGACTGCTTACTAAAAGAATGGGTGTGCGTGACCACTTCTCCGGATTCAGCCATCAGCCATTTCTCCGGACCACTTGCGACTGCATATTTCGCCGCTGTGGCTGGTGATACAACCTCTTGACAACGTTGCTTCACCCAGTCTCTCGTTACAGATCCTACAACACCTCAAGTGGTGGTGTGAAGAGCGGCAGCCCAAAGCCCCAGTCAGCACAATTATTGGCCAGCGGTCGGAGCCGACTCCGCACAAAGACAAGCGCGTAAATAGGCCGGGGCGAACATGACCTGCACATGTCAGGGGGAAGCGGGCCGCATTCAGGTTGTTCTAGTTCGTCTGACACATGTATCTCCTGCCTTTAATTGAACTTTGGGTTGAGCACGTATGAGCAAGTCTTGTCGCCGCGACTCTCAGCACGACCAGTTGACTGACGTCTAGTCCCACAGACGGGACTCTGAGGATGACACGGACTTTACGTTGGGAAGTCCAGGACGATGCAAAGTCACCCACAAGTGAGAGTCTCAAATTGATGCGAAGTCCTATAAGCGAGACTCCTAGCATGATGCCAAATCGTATAAGCGTGCTTCTCAGGGCGAAGCCAAGTCCTACGGGACAGTCATAAGCCCTGCTCGGTCCAGCTGATCTGGTTGCCTTGATCTGGGAAGCTGGACGAGTAAGGTATCCAGAACACATAGTGGTTCCCTCCTTGGACTGTGCGAATGACGGGTCATTCTTTGCTCTGCAGACTGGACTGTGATTGGATAACGTAGGAGAAATTTGGTTTGGGTATCGAACTTGGGATTCAAGCTATCATCCGCCGCCACGCTCTTCGGTTTATCTATTATTTCATCTTCACGAGGTTTCCCGGATGAAATGCTCGATTGCAAGGCGCATGATTTCATTTTGGATATCAATGGTCACTCATATAAAGCTCCTTGGGCCAGTATCAATACTATGTAGTTAGTGCATGCATCGATCTAATGAAATGCGGGCTCCAGCGATCATCAAGTTCCAAGGTTCTAGTGCGTGCGCAACGCACGGCCGTGGGCTGTCAATGATACATGCCAGTGCAAGGGATTAGGCTATTGAAATGGATTTTGATGAAATGATTGAACGAGAAAAGCCGGTGATAACTTCACCTGTGACAAGCTCTGGTGAATGAAAGGGGGCACCCGTTACTGACAGTGATTAGTAGGCCATCAAGTTAACCCTAGCTGCTGGAGACCCCACTAATGAATTTGTCCACGTAATCCTCGATGATTGGGTTGCGCGTGCAGCTGAAACACCAGACGGGAGCCTATAGGCACCAGCTTTCCGACTACCGGGTTCGACATGATATAAGGGCCGTCGAGAATTATCATCTCTGCGACGACGAACAATAGTCCGGGCGAGCCATTGTTTGTCTTTCTACGATGTACAACACGCTCATCAATTGGCTCCAGCGTCAAGTCTGGCGCGAAAGCCCTGACCTTGTCGCCATACCTCCCTTGCCATTCTTACCGACAGCACCTTCGTCCAGCGGGAATATCACGGCGCAAGATGTGGCAAAGGCAGTTCCAATCCCCGATAATGGCATATTATTCGAACGCCTACCCCCGGATCTGCGCCGGATGGTTCTCATCGAGGCCTTCGGCGACCGCATCGTGCATGTGAACCTGCGGTACGACCGGCCCTTTCTGCCTGGTTTTCCCAGCAAGCACATGCACGCGGGCGGCCTCGACGTCCTCGACGTGCACAATGGACACTATCGTCAGACTAAGAAGCCCCGCGCCTGGCGGTGGTACAGCTGCGTGTGCCATCGAGATCCGGAGTGGCGTGTGAGGGGCCAGCTCGGGGTCAGGGCGGATGATCTGACGTCTCATCCAATGAGGGACTCGTGTCTTGCAAGACAATTTCAACCGGGTTGTAGCCTGTCTCGTAGGAAGGACAGCATATCGCGTTGCTATTTGGGCGCCATGGGCTGGCTCATGACATGTCGGCAGGCGTGAGTTCTATCCATTCTTTTCTACCCCTCGGGGTGCCTCGCTTCTAAAATGCTTGGATCTCACAGACTGATTTATGTCAAAATCATCTATACAGATACAATGAAGGCTTCGAGATCCTCTACTCTACAAATCGATTCCATATATCTGGCATGTCTCTAATTCAGAACCTTCCGCGCCTCCTACCCGCGCAAGCACTCACTGATATCGAATCGGTTGAGATGGAATGGGACCTGGGCCAGGTGGCACAGCCACCTATCACGGACCAGGATATCTCAGTCGACGAGCGATTCCACGGCTGGCGCATGTACTTGTCACTGCTTCAAAAACTGCCCGAATCTCTGCCGCGCCTCAGGTATTTCCATATCACGCTGCGAGGCAAATGGTTCCCGCCACAGATGGCGCCCAACGATCGCATCAGGCATTCTGAGCCGGCCATGCTGCAGCCTATGGATGAGATGGTGAGGGAGTTCTACCGCAATTCAGGGTTGAGCACCCCACGGTATATCGTGGCCATACCGGCAAGTGTATTCCGAGCGAGGATGTCGATTGATAGTCCCACACTGGAAGAGGAACAAGAAGTCGTCATAGAGTCAGTGCACCATCGCAGGCTAGTGTGGCGTTCGCTAGATTTCGACAGTGCCGAACAGCCGTGTTCAAATGACAAAATCGGATACTGGCTCGAGGAAGGCTTTGAGGACGAAAGAAGACTCTATGAGCAATCGAGTATTTGGACGGTGGACCCTGTGCCAGTGCCAAGTCTGGCATTGGCTGGGGATTGGTAGGGGCGCTTCATGTGAACACAGGGCATTTTGAATTCGACAGACGGAAAATTGTGCTGCTGCCTGTTGATCTCTGCCTGTTGATCTCTGCCTGTTGATCTCTGCCTGTTGATCTCTGCCTGTTGATCTCTGCCTGTTGATCTCTGCATGGTCTTCAGCCACTGGTGTGTAGGCAACATGGTTCGCGGGTACTCAGTCTGGATCTCATTCCCCAAGAGCAATAACGCCAACATGTGGGCGGTCCGGGAGGCCTTCACCATCCCAATACCCTGATAAGCCCCACACACCCAGTAATGTCGATGACCCGGAAGCGGGAGCTGACCAACAAAAGGATTGTGGTCCTCTGTGAATGCGACTGCGCCGCTCCAAGCATGTGCGAACTGGAGGTTCTTGGTACCGAAGTCAAAGAATTGAGGAGTCACTGCACGGGGATGGGCCTGGGGAACTAGGTCAAGTTTAGAGTCGTCGGCTATAGCTCTGCGTCCTGTGTTGGCTCTGCCCATGACGTACGAGCCATCTGGCCGCTGGATCATGTAGTCATACTCTTTCTCTTCGTAGCGTAGCCAGAACGATCGATCATCAACGGTAAGCGTGTTTGGGTACGGCACCTGTCTCTGAAAGTTGGCGCGTACCGGTAAGATAAAAGGCCGCAACTCGTGAAGCAGATGACCTATCCAGCTATTGATGGCATGAACGACCTGGCGTCCTCTCACACCACCTCGACTCGTCCTCACCCGTGGACGCCGGGCGGTCGCAAACTCATCTCCATTGTTGTCGCTAACTGAGATGACCGGCGTGTTCGTTTGAATAGAGAGTTTATTCTTCCGCACCATGTTCTCAAAGAGGCCGGTGACGAATCTATGCAGCCATGCCAACCGCGCCAAGACAATGTTCGCCCAAGTGCCGAGCTCGGAGATCTGCCCTTGACACGTAGCATTAATATTCTGCTGCGAGCTCAGGGCTGTGTTTTCTCATGTCTTCCAGGGCATCAAGAGCACGCTTGAATACCTTTTCGTAGTAATAGATGTCGAGACCTTCCACTATACGCAAATCGCACGCAAGGTTTGTTCTATTTGGCGCACGCAGAGACGGCCTGGAGGGGGCTGTGCTCATACTGCATGATCCGCACGGCTTCTTCAACCCCGTACTGGCTCTTGTAGTCGTACCAGACGGCAGTGGCCTCCATTGCGACCGGTTGCTCCAGAGCATAGTCCACGATTCAAAGTGCAAAATCAGCGCGTACACGTCGCGATTCTACATGACTTCATTGTTCTGTGCAAAAGACCGCTACATATACGTTCCACTGCCAGCAGAATATGGGCGAAAGTGACTCCACGGTGAGATCTCGCGTGAGATCTCGAGTGAGATGTGCGGTCTGCTAGCCAATACAATCCGCGTCGCGACACATTTCCAGAGAGAGGTTTAGTGCACATCGAACTTTGCGCATCCGGCCCGGCATGCAGGCACCGGACTCCCAAATAGAACTAGTCTTGATTTGACCACATCGGCAAGTACTTTGATCCATAAAACATCTGTCCGTTGTCGTGGATCACACCACTTTGTACATATGATGCTTAACACTTGAGTGAGAAGCTCCTCGCTCTCGTGCATGTGGTGTTATCCTTCAATCGGGACGGATTTTGCACGTCTTCCGATTTGCTTAAATTTCAGGGCTGTGCTTGGTTTTGTAGAGCATTCAGGACTGCCCAGCGACTAGTCACGTCCTATATCACAATACGAGGCCTATTCTTCTTGTCTGAACTACTCGAATATGACAAATTACTGCTAGGCAGTCCCCGTGCCACCGAAGTCTTACTATTATGCCTATGAATTACAAGGAATGCCTGATTGTCTTACGGCCAGAGAAGCCCTCGCCAGACATGTCGGATCTGTATTATCAAGAATAATATGAATCCTAGATGAGTTTTGATATCACACACTTGAGTGGGATACTGGATCCCTATACTAGACATGACCCACGTTTGAGAACGTCCACGAGCTTTCCCAATTATACGATCTGCCCGGTCCGTAAATCTCGGCATCGACATGCCCCCATTCGGGACTGCATTGTTACATTAGTAATCGGAGTTTATACTTGCACTGAAGGCGAGGAAACTTACTGGTTTATCCCGTCAACATAGTCCTGCACCTCGATAGCGAGACAGCTACCACTGGTGACATTCGACCTTCCCGGGAGCCCCTGGGTGCTGGCTTTCAATGGCGCAGTTCCATCGCTCCACCAGCAGCTGTACACCTGAACACCGGGCTGATTGGTGCGGAGCTCGGCTTTGACACCACTGTAATTTGAGGCGAGAGTCACAACAGCGGCATCTTTCGGCGTGGAGTCAAACAGCCAGTAGCCGTTGTATCCATTGCAGCCGCTGCCGCAATTATCAACAAAGCTCGGGTCCGAAGCAGAATGGCCAAGCGTGATGTTCGAAGCGGATGCGAAATCATTGACGGAGCCGGGAGCGGCGGTCAAGATCTTTCCAGTGGGCAGAGCACCGCCGTCAAGTTCAAGGTAGCGCTTGGAATACGGCATGGACAAGGTGTAGTTCCAGATCGTTGGCGTCCGCGGATCCTTGTAGGCGTCTAGATTGAAGTAGGTATGATGTGTCAGCATCAAGGGGGTTTTGTTGGTCAGCGACCTGGCGGACATTTTTATGTCCAGTTTGTTCGGTTTGACCGTATACGTTACGCTTGCTTGAACGTCGCCGATCATGTTGAGTGAGGTATTTGACTTGTCCAGAATCGAGAAGGTAATACTATCGTCGGAGACGGCGGTCAGGTTCCAAAATCGCCAAGACCAATTGTTATTCCCGCTGTGTAGAGTATTGTTCCCGTCGTTCTTCTCGGTGTGGTACGTCACATTGTCAATGGAGTACTGGGCGTGTCCTATGCGATTGACATATCGGCCAGGTATGGAATTGTATACTGGGTGACTTTTGTCCTTAGCTAGATAGATAGAAATCAGAAATATGTCTCCAGATGCTGCTCAAGGAGGAGTTGTCTTGCGGTAAAAGTCTATATCGTCGTAACCAAGAACGATGTCGATATCATTACCCCGTTTGTCCTTAACCCACAAGTTCGTAATCGAGGCACCGTAAGTGATAAACTGAACGGGGTTTTAATAGGTTTCCAAGTTGATAATTTCTCATGAGAATTGACGAAGCAACTCACCTTTGCCTTGATATTGGCTGCCTCGATAGTGTACTGTGTGTCTTCAACATTACGGCGCCAAGCCGCGGCGGTGACCTGAATACCCCAGGCTACAACGGCGGCAGTGGAGCATCGCATTTTGCGTGTTTCTCATCCGATTCGAAATTCAGAATGAACGGTGACTTAGCGAAGAAACACATCCGTTCCGATTGACCTTTTCAACGGGATATAAGTTAAGGTCTATCGGGTGTTCGGTTGTCATTAATGCTCCAATCGAAGTAAGCAAGTCGGGCGAGAGGAGCATTGCGGAGTGAGGGGCCCCGTTTCCGTATATCGCAAAGCATCAAGAGGAGACCCATTGGTTGCATCCATAATTAAACAATTTTTGAGATTACTCAACCCCGATTTTGGCACACAAAATGCAACCCACGATTGGCAGGATTCCAGAATAAGATGCTGAGCGCTAGCTCCATACATCTAATATATATTGGCGCTCTCTATTTGGAGACAAGCCCGTGTTAGTAACCCGGGAATCCTTTAGGCTTTTCATATTATATGAGAGGTTATATTTAAGTAATATTGCGCAAATAATAACTTCTATGTATTTGACCCTGGGACCCGGTTCCTGCCTTTAAGTTTCTACTATGTCCGCCAACCGAATCATGCATCCACATTGATGGAGAGTCGCTGCAATAGCTCCGAGCAAAACAAAGTCGCTCTATATCGCGGTGATGTTGGTAATGACGCTAATTCTTAACTCGAGGTACTCACCTGCTAACAGGTGAACCTCAGACCAGCACCAGCACCAGCACTATGTATCCTTGACATTCTGGCGTCAGGAAGTGTGACTCTGGCTTCAGGTTAAATTTTGGCTAAAGTAGTTGCTTGCTGCTTTCCCACCCAGGAAAAGCTCTCTTGCTCGTGCTCTTACTACCGATACCCTACAATTAGCCATGATAGACAGCTGGATGCTCTATTATATGACATGTACTCCAAGCTCGATAGCGAGGTCGTTCGAGCCGACTAAGATGACATCTGCGCCAGCGGCCCTGTCTAAGTGGAGAGTACCCTCTCAAGTGGCTCCCGGGGAGAGGTAATCTCATATCCGGATGGAGGACCCGGATTGTAACTTTTCCGAACAAATGGCTCCTGTTGGGTTCCTGTTGGAAGCCCTTGCTCCGGTAGCTCGTTCAGTGAATGACCAGATGAGGATCCACAAGCCCCTATATCACTACTTGGCTTACAAGGTGGGTGCTCTGTGGCAGGAATAGACAGGGTTGCTAAATAAGCCTTTGAAGACGCATTCCAGCCCGAAAAAAAGTTATGCTATCATTGTATGTGGAATGACAACGGCGGCAGGTGGTCCGGTCTTACTTGCGTAGACCTCCAGGGCTGCTTGAAAATTATAAATACCCACCGAGTCCTCCGTACTTTTCTTTCAGAGCAGTCAGTAAGCCATCATCACATTATTCACATAATAAACTTATAAAGCCATTTATTTAAAATCCTCCAAGATGCCCAGGGGCGCTTATAATGTATCTGCTACCAATAACCCTTGTCCAAAGGTAAATCCAAAATAATTGCAGCCGACCCTACCAAGGTTCCTTGTGGAGGCAGTAGCAAGCCAGTCCATGAGCAGAGTTAAGAGTATCTAAACATAAAGTTAAATGGGAAGAGACTAATGTTGATTTATAGAGTATTCTATTATTTAAATGTTGCTATGTAACCAAGTTGGATAATAAGGGTGAATCAGAAAGCGGGGGAGATGTGGTGTTGCTGGAATAGGTTATAGAATGTGTATCTGCTATCTCGAAAAGGTTAAATACCGTCTATGGCTAATTGACCAGCAAGAGCATCTTGCGATGCGTATCAGCCTACTGAGCTCAAATACCACCTATTGCAATCCTTGAAATGCAGTCGCGAGCTATCCCCGTCGTGTTTCTTGTTAACCCGTATTTTGGCGCGCTTCGATTCAAGTTTTGATTTGGATAAATTTCTTGACATTAGTCAATTCCTTGATATAGGTGAATCTTTTAATAAAAGATCCTTTTATAAACCACCACCTCTTCCTTAACCACCACAAAGAACTCCCAGTAACCGGGTGATAATATTATCGTGTCGCCGGGGTAGAAGTCTTTCCTGGCCTATATGTCGGTGTCCAATTTATAATGGTCGACGGCACCTTAGGGCCTAAATTCTGTAGAATAATTTCGTCCGAACCATGTTTTGTATATAGGGCGAAGTGAACGATCCTATCGTCTAGTTCGTATGTGGTGTTTAGTTGTCTATGTTCAAGGCGAAACATGTCAACCGTAGTGGACGGTTGAGACTCGGACATTCCTTTGGGAATCCTTATGAGGATCGGTTGCCTGCTATGGTCCGAATCTTGCCGGTAAATATTCCGAATAGCGGAGTTTGCCTGAGGATGCTTGATAAATATTATTGGTTATGCTTCAGAAATGTGGGTATAATCCTAAAGTTAAGTCATGGAGCGGTACCTCCATTTGCAGTCGCTTCTTCTCCTTAAGGCGGTTTTTAACTTCTCCCGGATTAAATTTATCGGTAGCCGTTAAATTACCGTCTGAATCGGGATAATGGTCGTTGAAAGCTATAAGCAAACAAAATTAATAAATCCGGCTTAATTTCCTTCTTTATTTAAGTAAATTAATATATTTATTATTACCTTAAAGATATATAAGGTTTATTTTAAAGAAATAAAAAAGTTTATCGCTTATAAAGTAAAGATAAATAATAAGCTAAATAGAAAAAGGGAGGTTAATTATTTAATACGCTTCTTTAAAAAGGTTTTCCTTTTATTTAAATAAACTAGAAAAATAAAGCTTAATTATAGAAATATAATATAATTAAATAGAATTTAATTTAAAAAAACTATAATTATAAGTCTTTTAACCTTATACTTAAAAAAGACTTAAATTTATATATATATTATTATATTAACTTTATAGCTATTATATTTAAATATTCTCTTTATTATTAATTGATTTCTTTAATTTTCTTTCTTAAATATTAATAATAATAATTATTAAAAAAAAGTATAATATATATTTTAAGATTAATATAATAAGTCTTATTATATAAAACCTTTTATATTAACTTATAACTTTATTTTATAAACTTATTTATAATTAAAAAGCCAACTATTTTATATTAATATTATTAATTTATTTAAATTAAAGCTATTATAAATAATAAATTAATTTATAATTATTAAATATTATATAAAAGTATTATTATTATATAATTTAAATAAATTATTAAATTATTATTTTAATTAAAGTTTAAACTTTATTTAAATATATATTTATTTCCCTCTTAAGTATAAAGTTAAAAGATTTATAATTATATTTTTTTTTTAAACTAAATTTTATTTAACTATATTATATTTCTATAACTAGGCTTCGTTTATTTAAATAAAAGGTAAACCTTTTTAAAAAAGCGTATTAAATAATTAATATCCCTATTTCCCTTTAACTTATTTCCCTTTAGCTTATTATAAATTCTTACTTTATAGGTAATAAACTTTTCTATTTCTTTTAAATAGATCTTATATATCTTTAAGATGCTAATAAATATATCGATTTATTAGGATAAGAAAAGGTTCTTATTTTCGCGCTTCTTTACTTTAATAAAAGAATCTTTTACTTAGGTAAAGATTTGCTTATTATAAATAAAATCTATTTCTATAGCTATTTATAGCAGAGCTATTAGATTTACGCATTTAGAGTAGGTAAAGCGAGCTAAAGCTTATACTTAAACAACCTATACTAATATAGCTAAATACTATGCTTAATAATAGAATATAATAGCCTTACCTAGCGTGTATAAGTAGTGGTTTAAGCTTAACTAGCAGTTGTTTCGGTTTCGGCTAAATAATTGCTTTTAAGTAGTTTTATAGAATAAGGTTATAGTGGATAGGTATATGTTTAAGCAGAGCTAGAACCTTTAAGGCAATAGCGGCTTTTTAATATCGCCTATTTTAAATAACTTATAAAGGCTTAAGTTATATAGCGATAGCACTTTT
The DNA here is from genome assembly GCA_023242295.1 of Diaporthe ilicicola. Lineage (NCBI taxonomy): Eukaryota > Fungi > Ascomycota > Sordariomycetes > Diaporthales > Diaporthaceae > Diaporthe > Diaporthe ilicicola. The sequence goes on along the minus strand of JALPVH010000425.1, from coordinate 542 downwards.
ATATACTAGTAGTGCTTAATAGCATTAAATTAAATTGCTTATAGCTTATAATAGCTTTAACTTTAATAATACCGGCTTCTCCCTATCCGTTATAATGGTATATATATAACTATAAGCTAATAGTGGAATTAAAGCTTATTAAAAGCACCGGCGTAAATAGGTGCGGCCTAACGCTATAACTATTAGTATAGAATAGCGGCTTCTAATTATAGACAGGCTTATAAAAGATTAATAAGTTATTATAAAAAGTTTTATATAGTAAAACTTATTATATTAATTTAAAAGATATATTATACTTTATTCTTTTTAGATACTTATTATTATTCTAGCTTAATAAGGGAACTTAAATAAATAAAATAGTCGATATATATTTATTTAATATAGCTAAATAATATAGATTTATTTTATTATATTATAAAATTATTTAAAAGTAATTATTTAATTAAAGTTAAAATAATTATTAATAAAGCTTAAATAAATATATATATTTAAAACTTAATTAAATAAAGTTATTATATTTTATTATAAATAATTATAAAAAT